>JAGGAW010025808.1:0-32999 GCA_017657375.1 Termitomyces sp. T27 | reverse complement strand
GAGAACGTTGCAATAACATTAGATTTTGCGCCACAGCTCGGCTAGTTGGTGCATGAAATCGTCGTATATCTCTTTGTATATCTGCGTCGTCATGCTCTTCGTTGCTTTCGAAACTTCAGCGTTACTCATCTCGTTGTATTACATTTAGTACTCTATATCGCTCTGATATACCTATTTTTCACTTCTACTCACTGTTACTTCAATAAATCTTCTCAGCATTACCCTTTGTGAAATCAGTTACCAATCGGCTCCTCCTCCAGGGAGAGGCGGAGGATTAAATGCTAGGTATCGATCCCGTTCTTCAATCTTCCAAGAATGTGTGTCTGTCGGAATAGCGACTTTGATTACTCTATTCCAGCTTCTGCGGCCATTCAAGGTTTGGACAGCGCGGTCTGCTTCGCCCTTGCTTATAAGGTCGACAAAAAGGTAGTGGCTAATTGTATGATGCGGGAGAGAGCTGACGTCTGCACTGCGAGGACGGATAATTTTTGATATAGCCACTCTTCGGTAAAGTGAGCAGATATTTTGACGAGGGAGGAACGATACTTACATTTCGAAGCCTTTGAAGAGTTCTTTGATTTCTGCATCGACCCGAGCGGGGTTTGCGAACCCAGGGAGATTGCCCACGAAGACGCGAGCACCTTTCGATGTGTAGCGCCAATGCGAGGCCGCCTCCGTTTCCGCCTTTTGCCATCTATCCCAGACACGACCGCGTCCACTGCGAATCTCAACTTTCGTCAGGAAAGAAACAACGTGACTGAAGATTTCCCATACGGTAGTCGTTCGACCTGTGTGTGACTTGGAGAAAAAGGCCGTCCTCCTTTTTTTATTTGATGTGGTACACCAAGTTTGACGCGTACAGGTCGTCCAAGAAGATCGCGTTCATTGAGCTCTACCATTGCCCGTTCGGCATCAGCAGCGGTGGGGAGGTCGACAAAGCAGTAGGAAGGGTTTCGTCCGGTGAATGGGTCGATGGCAATGACAAGACGTTCTCTGGTAAGCATCCGAAAATCAGACGAAATGGCTGAATGTATAGTATGGGAGACTGTAATGACATCGGACGACCATGGAATAAGGCTCGAGCGTCCTCTTCCTTCGCAAAGTAGGGCATGTTGCCTAATGAAAGGGCGGAAAGTCAAATCTCCGATCTCATCCAAAAGCTAAATGATCCATAATGAACTACATACCAACATACAAACGGCGTTTTTCTGCGATTGCAATCGCGCCTACCTGGGCATCGTTTGTTTGACCGTAGACAGGAGATTCTGCTTCAATTGGCTCTGGCTCGATTTCCTCTGTGATGTCTGGGTCGGCGCTGAGAGCAGATTTTGATAACGAAAGCCCAATCGACTCGGAAGTTTGAGAATTTTCTGCTCTGCGAAGATGAGGAGGTCGATAAAGACCCATTCAGTTACAAATGGCGCAAGAGAACCGGGAGAAAGGTTCGAGGTTACAGGCAAAAAAAGACGATATAAAGTTGTGCTATTAATAGCACCCTCTCCTGGAAGGCGCCACGATCAAAAAAGTACCCACGCCTGACTTGATACACAATATTGAATTGGTTATAAGTATGCTAAGGAGAAGCTCATGATTAATAGATCGAACATATCAGAAATGCAGGATGTATAATAATCCGTTGTCTGATAAAACTGCCTAGTTGAAGAACTGTAGCGGTGATTTGGTGAACTTCAGGTACTGAAAAAAATGAACATTACGCACGTTGATAGCTCCGCTCTCAGAAACCTTGGAGGTTCCGCCATTCTGCTTTGCTTCTTTGTTGCTGATCAAACTGAGGCCACGACCGACACTTTGAATCTCAGACCAGAACTCCTGATTGCCTGGTTCGGACGTGCATTTGTCTTTTAGGTCAACAAGGAATCTAGAAGGGAAATAGCAGTTTGAGTATGCACCAATTACAATACCTTTTTTATTCACTTACGCATTCCAAGCGTCTATCTCGTCTTCCTAAACGTCGTAGGAAATCACTGAACTATTTCAACCCAGAAATTTCAATAAAGACATACCAGTAGCGCTGTTTCCCTTAGGAATTGCATACATTCTATCAACTCTTTGTGCCTTCTAGATGAGAATGGGCGCATCGCAATCTCCGTGATGACGGCTGCAAGGTCCTCAACAGCTTTGGTCACTACGTCCCCTTGCGCAACGTTCTTCTTGAAATCAGCAAGAGGATAAGTCGAACCAATAATCCGACCTGGCGCTCGTCCAGAATCAACTTCTGGGGACATCGACCGTGCAGGTGTAGGAAGGGGGTGGTTATTTCGAGGTGCAGCAGGTGGTGGGGTGGCCGGCTTCTTGACCTTTTCAAGAAGAAGCTCTTCCTCTTCGTCCTCCTGCTCTGTCTCACTATCATCAGCGCTCGCCTTAGCTTTAGATTTATCTGGCGATTGCTGAGTTGATGATGGTGCTTCAGAAAGCTGTACCTGTGACATGGTGTGATGAAGGGATGGTTCTTTCCCCTCGAGGAGAAGATTATCGTCTTCGTCTTGGGCATGAGCATGACCGTCTTTCCGTGTCCTCGCCACTTTTTTGGGTACTGAAAATAGAAGAGTTAGTTTCAAAAGAGGAAGTAGAAGCGCTTGAACGGACCTTGTTTAACTTTGAACGTGTTCTTGCATTCTTCAAGAGCGTCTCGGGAGCGTTTTGACACACGCTTTGGAGGATCAAAATATTTGAGAAGCTCAGGATGTGGTAGTGGAAGGGGGTTAGCGGAGAGGTCGGATACGACTGCACAGTGAAACATGGCTTGCTTCGTTCTGTGAACGGCTGGGTTGTAGGATTCCAAAGTGTCGAACCATGGTGTGCGATTTCTAGATTTGCCTGAGATCGATGCTCTGGAACCGTCTCTATGAATAGAATGACTGACCCTTCTTCGTCTTTGTCACCAGCATCCATAAGGTCCAATGCGTCAACAAAATTATCCATGGCATCAAGTTGTTCTTCTGTAGGGATAAAAGGATGTTCTGTAAGAACCTCACCCTTCTTGTTCACCAAGTGGTCCAATGACGCGAATGTGTACTTGCGAACATCATCTGCAAACGGCACCTATAATCTTTTTCAGCGAATTGAGATCTTAAGGCAACAAGAATCGTTACCTGTGCCCAAAGGAGACAGTCGACTTCGTCCCAGACGACAGGGGTCAATACACCCATTTTGGGATCCATACCATCCTTAGTGACCCATCGAGCGATAGCCATGGCATCCTTGTCAGACATAGCTTGTACGATTGAAGAGAGAGCCGCCTGCTGCTTGGCCGAGCTGGGGTCCGCCCAAATGTATTGAATCTCGCCCATGCTGAGTTCACGACGGAACTATACATCAGAATGTTTAGAGGTGGCATAACGGCAGGGAGATATGGAAACTAAGCTCACGTTCTTTGCAGGGAAGAACCCACATATATCAATTCCTTTCCGTGTGTTCAGGCGGGGGAACTGACCATCAGGGCAAGGGGCATAGGTGGTTCCGTACTTGAAGCCTCGAACGAGTTGCTCCTTCTCCACCTTCTCGAGGTGCGGTCCATTTTCTTCCTCCGAGGGCAGCCGTGCTTCTTTATCTCTCTCCTTTCCTTTGTCCAGGAGGATCTCATCGTCATCCTCCATCTTCATATCACCCTCCGCGTCAACTTCCCCACCTTGCTCCACATAATACTCTGATCTCATCTTGAGCTGTGCATACGCGACCTTGGCTGCCTCTGTTTTATCATCTTCCATATCTATTTCCACATCTTCATAGTGGCTCAGTTTCTTGTGTTTATCTTCACGAACAGCAAATTTCTTCCAACTTTTAGGACGGCTCATTGCAGTACATTTACTGGTCTTGACGACAAGCTCAATGGCCTCGTTGGGCTTGGTATCGACATCTCCAAGACGCAGAAGTGTACCCATGAGCGTTGACTTGGTTTGCTTGATGTCAGGTCGCGCAGTTTCTTGGAGAGCTTCTTCGCATGTTCCTACAATACCATGGTCTATTTTTGATATGAATTGGCGATAGAAGTCTTCGTTGGCTCTCTGATGGCAGATTTCATTAAGATGTAAGCCACAATGGAACAAAGGACACTGGATTACTTTTATTTCTGACTTGTTGGCTTCAGTATATCCAAAATTCTCGTCATCAAAGTCGACACCACTGTTTGAGACACGGTCAATGACCGGATTGGAGACACGAGACAACGAAACGACTTACACTATAGTCATGCTGACATTAAGAGAGTTCATCTTGTCAACGGTAGCCTCCCAGTCTTCCAGTTCTATTGGACCTTCGCCGTCGGTTACAAGGACAATCTTGCGGGTCCATGTTTTCTTGGAAGCAAGATGTACAGCTTGGGTCTCGATGCCAACAATAATAGCATCGAGGGCTGGAAATAGGTGAGTTTCAAAACTTACTGACGACTGAGAATGACGTACGATCGCCGTAGGTGTCGGTCGCTTCGAGCGCGTCAAGTTTGCTTAGAGTCGCGGCGTTGGGCTGGGCAATTGGAATGTAGTCGGAGACATGTTCGTAACCTCCATTCTTGTCGTTGATGATATTGTTGGTATCTATTCAAGTATAAGCACATAAAAATGACGAAACCACACAAGGCTCACCTTCTGACCCGAACACAATGATGCCACATTGATCAGTTTTGCGACCGTTGTAAATCTATGTATGGTGTAAGCAAGGTTAAAAGACTACGAAGTAGATTATAGACCATTTCTTGGATTTTAAGTTTGACAAACTGGAGCGCCCATTCCAAGCGTGTCATCTCAGTGGTTCGCTCTTCGCCATTTGGGCCCGGTGGGAGCTGAACGGTTCTGAGGTTGCCCATTGAGGGTGAAGTGTCAATGAGGAACATAGTAACGGTGTACTAAGCGTTACGTGAGTAAAGAGAAAAGCACGAGAAGCACAAAATACCCCAGCTCGTTCTGCAGGCATGGTGGTGGTCTGCAGTCAAATCTGATTCAATTTCGTGTGTCGGACGCGACGTGAAGTGGTGGGCACGTGATGGGGTGTTGTTCTCACGTTTGTGTGAATGTGACAAGGTGTGACGGTTGCAGCTGTGTTGTCTTTTGCTCGTTCAGCGCGTGACATTTCGCACTTGGTGGAATATTGGTGGTGGACGCGACTGATTTCAGTGTCTTAACCGACTGGACACGGTCCCTCCATCGTCCCTCCATGTCCGCTCCAATGCTCCCAAATCCAGGTCCCCAGAATATGTCTCAACAGCAGGGCCATCTCAGGCCACAATCAATGCCCGATATCCAGCAGGTCATTTTTGTATGTACCCAAATCAATTACCATTTACCACTAGTTCACCACCACTTCATAGCGCGCAAATTTCCTCAAGAAAAATCCCCATGAACAAAAGAATCCAGGCGAGCTCGAGCAGTTGCTCAAGTACATACATGCTGTGTCCCAAGGTCAGTATAATTTCGTTAAATGGTATCGTCTTAATCACATTCATAGTCCAAGGACGACCCCAAGGCCAGTTCTCCAACATGGGCCAGCAGCAACAGCAGATGCAGCAGCCGCCCATGACCAATGGCCACACGCAATCTCTCCCCAATGGCTCTGCTGCTACCTCGATTACCTCCGGACCCATACCACAAAACATTCCTCCTCAATCATCAACTCCGGTCTCGTTCACTTCAGAGCAGATTAGCGCCCTCCGAGCTCAAATCCATGCTTTCAAGTGCATCAGCCGTGGCCTGCCTATCCCGGAGCAAGTTCAACAGGCTCTGCGAGTTCCCAACACTGCCATTCCTGATCTTGAAAAGCTTCTTCAAGGCCCAGATGTTCCTTCCAGAGTCGTTACCGCTGCCGTTAACGTAGCAAAAGGCGAACCGACGCCTGGAGCCTCTGCTATTGTTACCGCCATCCCTGAGGAGGCTGCCAAAGTAGAAGAGGAGCTGGCTGTTGCCTATAACGCTGCAGAAATGCCGAAAGGACCGTTTCTTGAAGATGACACCAAATCTGGGATATACCCTTACAATGCTTATCGTCATCCTTTCACTCATCTTAAGCGAACCGCAGACACCGATCCCTCACTCTTCGCCACCCGCCTACAACGACTTCTCGTACCTACCATCATGCCCTCCGGCCTCGACGCTCATCAAATACTTAGTGAGCGAGACCGGTACATCGAAGCACGCATTCAACAACGTATCCGTGAAATCGAAGCCATGCCGTCGACTATTGGTGATGGTTCTTTTGACGATACTTTTGACCCCGACGAGAATATGAAGGAAGAGAAGGATGTTGATACCACAGTTTTGAAGCTTCGAAATGGCGACACCAACCACCTATCTGCTCTCATACATCCCAGCGCCACGGCCCATGGAAAATTACATGCTATCATCGAGCTCAAGTCTCTGCGCCTGGTTGAGAAGCAACGATCTCTGCGGGCCCAGGTATCCGAGCGTCTTAATCACAGCGCTATGCTTCCGCTCAACCGCCTCGATTTCCGGCGCATTCGCAAGCCAAACATTCGAGATGCGCGTAAGACTGAGCAGGCAGAGAGGAAACAGAGAGTAGAGCGTGAGCATCGTGCAAAGAGGAAACATGTTGAACAGATCAATGTCATCTGCACTCATGGACGTGAGGTTCTCAACGCCAACCGTGGTGCTCAGGACCGTGTCGTCAGGCTTGGGCGCTCCGTCCTGGCTTTCCATCAAATGACGGAGAAGGAAGAGCAGAAGCGAATCGAACGTATATCGAAGGAACGTCTCAGGGCGCTCAAGGCCGATGATGAGGAGGCTTACATGAAGCTCATCGATACAGCCAAGGACACCCGAATCACACACCTTCTTCGGCAAACTGATACATACTTGGATTCTTTGGCTCAGGCTGTCGTCAGTCAACAGAACGAGAGCGGCCTGGAGATGCCTTTCGAGCAGGAAGATGGTCCTACTTCTGAGGCTACGTTTGGCGCTCAGGTTGAAGCCGACGATAGCGATGACAAGAAGAAGGTGGATTACTATGCGATTGCACATAGAATATCAGAAAGAGTCACGAAGCAGCCATCACTACTTGTTGGTGGGACATTAAAGGAGTACCAGTTGAAGGGTTTGCAATGGATGGTCAGTCTCTATAACAACCGCCTCAATGGAATCTTGGCAGACGAGATGGTGCGTTTGCAACACCTCCGCATCATTGCACCTATCTAACATGTCGTTGTAGGGTCTTGGAAAGACTATTCAAACGATATCACTAATTACATTTCTTATTGAGGTCAAGCGACAGCATGGCCCATACCTCGTCATCGTTCCCTTGTCCACCATGACAAATTGGTCCGGAGAGTTTGCGAAATGGGCGCCTGCGGTTAAGACGATCTCATACAAGGGCAATCCTTCTCAGCGCCGCGCATTGCAAGGCGAACTCCGCGTTGGTCATTTCCAAGTCCTACTCACAACCTATGAATACATCATCAAAGATCGTCCATTCCTTAGCAAGATCAAATGGATTCATATGATCATCGGTGAGCTTTTTCATACTAATTACCTGAGGTTATGAAGTTCAATTTCAATTTCCATGTAGATGAGGGTCACCGTATGAAGAACACTCAGAGTAAACTTTCCCAGACCCTCACGACATACTACCACTCCCGCTACCGCCTCATCCTGACTGGAACACCGCTTCAAAATAACCTCCCTGAACTGTGGGCTCTCCTCAACTTTGCTCTTCCGAAAGTCTTCAACTCAGTCCAGTCCTTCGATGAATGGTTCAATACTCCCTTCGCGAACTCTGGAACAGGAGATAAAATCGAGCTGAACGAAGAAGAGGCGCTTCTCATCATTCGGCGTCTCCATAAAGTGCTTCGTCCATTCCTCTTGCGTCGGTTGAAGAAGGATGTCGAGAGCGAATTGCCAGACAAGGTCGAGAAGGTCATCAAAGTGAGAATGAGCGCGCTCCAGAGTCAGCTGTACAAGCAGATGAAGAAGCATAAGATGATTGCTGATGGAACTTCGAAGGGGTGAGTTTTTTCTCTTTAACTGTCGAGTTGCTTGGCTTACTCTTCAAAGAAAACCTGCTGGCATTAAGGGTCTTAGCAACGAACTCATGCAATTGCGAAAGATCTGCCAGCATCCGTTCTTGTTTGAGAGTGTCGAGGACAAGGTTAGCCCCAGTGGCTTCATTGATGAGAAGCTCGTGCGGACTTCAGGCAAATTGGAACTATTGAACCGTATCCTTCCCAAGTTTTTTGCTACGGGCCACAGAGTATGTTCTCAGTCTTATCTGATCTATTAATTTCAGTGCCTATTTGCTTGTTACAGGTCCTCATCTTCTTCCAGATGACTAAGGTCATGGATATCATGGAGGATTTCTTGAAGATGATGAAATGGGCATATCTTCGTTTAGATGGTGGCACTAAAACTGAGGAACGTGCCTCGTTTGTACAACTGTTCAATGCTGTGAACTCCGAGTACAAGGTCTTCATTCTCTCGACAAGGGCCGGTGGTTTGGGTTTGAACTTGCAGACAGCTGACACTGTGATCATGTAGGTTTCATTCCTTCTTCCTTCAAACACAGCTCAGTTTTTTTATTTTTATCCTGCAGTTTTGACAGTGACTGGTAAGACTTCGTACACGACGTATAGCATACGGATACTTGATCATACCTTATAGGAATCCTCACGCTGATCTGCAGGCTCAGGACCGTGCCCATCGTATCGGTCAGACCAGGGCTGTACTTATTCTGCGGTTTATCACGGAGAAGAGCGTGGAAGAGGCAATGTACCAGCGCGCGAGGTACAAGCTTGACATCGATGACAAAGTTATTCAAGCTGGTCGTTTCGATAACAAATCCACTCAGGAAGAACAAGAAGAGTTCCTGGTAAGTATTCGGTTTACTGATCCCTACTACTTGTGACTTATTTATCGTAGCGCTCGATCCTCGAAGCCGATCAAGAGGAGGAGAATGAGGAAGCAGGTGACATGAATGACGATGAACTCAATGAGCTTATCGCTCGAACCGAAGAAGAGGCCGCGATATTCCGCGAGATGGATATCAAGAGGGAGCGAGATACAATCGAAAATTGGCGTAACGGTGGTGGACGCGGGAAACCGCCTCCTCCCCTTATGCAATTGGAAGAGCTTCCGGAATGCTACCAGACTGACGAGCCATTCGAAGCCAAGGAGATCGAAGATGTACTCGAAGGCCGCGGTCAACGTCGGAGGAATGTCGTCAGCTATAATGATGGCCTTAGTGACGAACAGTGGGCATTGGTATATCTCATTTCAAGTTCTCAAAATACTTGTCTAACATCATTCGACTGATAAAGGCTCTTGAAGAGGGCGAAGATATTCAGGAACTCTCAGAACGGACGAGGGATAGGAAGGACCGACGGGCGGCGAATAAGCTACTCAGGGAAGCTGATGCCTCTAATCGCGGTACACCTGCTTCTGATGTCGACTCTCGGGCAAGGAAGAGCAAGAAAGGCAAGTCTAAAGCCTCCGACTACGAGCCTAGCACGGGGTCCAAGAGGAAGCGTGGCCAGAAGTCTATGTCTGTCACACCATCCATAAACGGCGATGACGATGACGAACATGAGATGGTATGTCCCTTAGCTTCTTTAACCTTTTTGAAAGAAGCTCACACACGCCAAGCAGAAACGTCGCAAGACGAAGACTGCCAATGGCGAACTTCCCGCGAGTATGAGGGAACAAATGAAGAAGGCGTTTGCGGAATGCCATCGTGCCGTTCTAGCCTGTGAAGACGAGACAGGAAGGAAGCGTTGCGATCTCTTCCGAGAACTTCCGGACAAGCGAGTGAGTAGCATTGCCCCCTTCTCAAAGTACCTTGTCTAAATTAGTCTTGTTAGGACTACCCGGACTACTATCACCTGATCACCCGACCCATAGCACTTTCTCATCTACGGAAACGGGCTAATAGCAACTACTACAAGACAGTGCAAGCCTTTAAGGACGACTGGAAGCTGATGTTCGATAATGCCCGGACCTACAATCAAGAAGGATCTTGGGTTTATGTCGACGCAGAGGAGATGGAGAAAGTATTTAACGCCACGTTCAACCAAGTCATGACTGGATCTGGATACCCGGGTGCACCCGCTGCTACAGGCACTGGCTCTGCCTCGGGCTCTTATGAATCCGCGCTTACTCCCATGGACGAAGACGAACGTCCGATTCCTTCCAGGAGCAGGAGCGCCGGGCGAAAGCAGGTGATCAGTGATGAGGAGTACCTGACGCCGAGTGACGACGAGTAACCTCTTCTTTCCCCTCTCCTCTCAACTTTGGGTTTCTTGCTTTATTATTACTAGTTTGTATTTATCCTATCAATTTCGTAAGTCTGTACTTGTTCGCTGTACATAGATGATTTGGAGCCTTGATTCCATGCCATAATGTTCATCGCAAACTTTCATTTCCACTGTCATTCAATAATTCATACTGCAGGTGAGAACTCTACTTGAGTTGGGGTAGTTTCATCATCGATTAGCTCACCAAGTCAATTATGCTAATATGGTATATACTTAGCACATAGAATCACCGTCGTGGTGGAAAGTTCTTGCCTTACATGCAGGAGGGAAGGGCATTCGTTAAATTAAGCTAAGTGGATGGCCGTGTGAGTCGCGACATGTGTAGTCCCGATTGAGCTGGCTTGGGCATGGCTCTTATCATGTCACCAGGAGCCCGGACAAGCCCGAAAACTGTCGGGTCTGGAGCCCTCAGGTGCGCTGGAAGGAAGGTGTCAAAAGTGGAAGCGACCACGACGTAACCTAACCCTGTGCCTCTCTGAAGGTAAACTGAAAGGTGTCCCAAGTTGGTAATCCTTGATCATAATTATTCGGATACATTCTGACCAGCTGATTGGCCGTCGATTCTCCGCGTTTTCTGTGCCCGTGGCGCGGGCGCTCATAAAAAAACATGAGTCAAAAACAAAACTGTCGGCCTGGGGTCATCTTCTCTTGCCGGTTTACTTCCGGACGCTAATCGATCACTCCCGGGCCCTTCGAATTGTTTATTTTCACTCCAAGATGCGAAGGTGAACAGGTGAACAAGGACCCTGTGAAGCCAGATGTCGATCTGTTGCCTTTGAATTCGTTTTTTTCTCGTGGCCCTGAAGCTTCTTCAGGTTAAGAGTAGTTAGAGCGTCACACGGCATACAAATACTCTCATATGGATCCAGATGGATGATCCTGAAGGGTTTCCGAGTTTCCAAGCTCCAAGGCCATGCGGCAAATAGAGTTCATGATTCATTTAAGTTTGATTTGTGGTCTCCCTGTACAGGTCCCGTACTCAACCTCCATACGAGGCTGAAATCTTAAATAAATAGGTACGGCATATGTGACCTTAATGGATTACTTCGGCAGAAAGAAATCCATGATTATAAGAGTTCCCAACAACAGATATCCACAATAGTAGATGCATCCCCCTATATACCAAAAGCTAGTCTGTGAGCAGGCCATGGGATCGATCCAGAACGCGACCCCATGAAAGCCTGGGCTATTTTCCGCTGCCACCGCCTGCCGCGGCCTTTGCTGCCTGCTCCTCCTCCTTTTTCTGACGTTGAATAGAATTAATTAACGTACCAATTGATGGACCTCTTGAGGTATCGGACATACCTTTTGCTTCGCCCTCAAGATGTCGGCATCACTGTGGGTCGGACGAGACGTCAATCGTTCAGATGATTGAGTGTGGAATGGAATCACTTACGCCTCTCTTCTCTTCGCTAGTGTCGTCGCACTTTCCTTGGGTTTCTTTTGAGCTGCAGCCTTTTTCTGGGCCTTCAAACGATCTTGTTCACGCTGATTTCCGCCTGATTAGTAAGATAAAGGTCCTCTCAGTGAATGGGCCCAAAATTGTAGGTAAAGGATTAAAGTACAGATAGACGGGCTACTTACGAGTCATAGTCCTTCCACGTTGTCGTGAAGAACGATAATGATCGATTGGGCGTCTTTGGGCGTCGAAACAACAATTGATTCGGAGATGCTTCTGAGTTCGAATCCACGTGGATTATCCCCTAATTGCCGAGCCGCTCAAGCCGCAAGACCACACTCCGCGAGGTGTGTGGATACCATGCATGGAAAAGCCCCCGACCCTGTATTAGTCGTCCGATTAGGAGGCGAAGTATGCACTTTGAAAAGTAAGCGCTACCCGTGCGATCAATGTATTCACACTAAATCGAGACGAATTTTTCCTCCTCGCCGTCTATCGCGCATGAAGTTGACATAGAAAGTTCTCTCGGGGCATATGATGCACGGTGGCAGTGAAAGGTTATTCCGAAGCATCGCCAAGGATCTCAACAACATTCGTGATGTACTCAACTCAGGTTCAACAGCAGGGTTTCAAGCGAGGGTTGCAATCTCCGCCAAGAGACTGACGAGATGTATTCTGATGTATTGGCTCCGGTTTGGAGAATGGAGTGCGCACTTCTCGTACCCCTTTTGGCAATGAGGTTAAGGGCTCCTGAAGTTGCCGGACCGTGGACTCCATGACACCAGATGACACCAGTGAATTTACCTCAGTCCGAGCGAGCTAAATTGTTTGAATCAAACCGAGGCAGCCGCTGGTCGTCGGGATATTGTGATTGTGATGTACATATGAAGGTTAGAATGTACGCCATAGGTATGCAGAAATCATCGAAGATCAGGAACAATACAGTACAAGGCGCCCTCGATATTCCGCCACATACAGTCCATCGGCATCATCGGGGGGCTTGGCCGAAGGTATGCACTGTGAATGCTGTGAGGTGATACTTATATCACAAGATTTTGTTAAAACTTGGAAGTTCATCCTGATAAGATTGTCTCGTGTTGACGTGCCTGAGCTGACACAGGCAATTGAATGTATAGCCGAAGCCTAGATCATTGCTTCCCCAGAATCGGGGGAACGGAAGGAACGAGTGGGCAGTATGATGAACATCCGAGATGGATCGGGGGGCGCTAAAAAGAGGCTGTCGCGACGTGGCGTGCGGCAATCAGCGTGTGGAAATAGAATCATGTGGTGGGAGTAATTGCCCGCTTCTGGATGGGATCCGTAAAAGAGCAAGAAGAGTTCCTAACAACGGATCTCGATCCCGGAAATTTCTAATTCGGCACAGCAAAGGCACGCGGCGGTTTCGATACGAAAATGACATGCAAATGACATCTTAGACTTCCCTGCAATGCCAGATGGGATCTCTTTCTTCCAGCCTGATCGCCATGAGAGGAGCCGATTGTTGCGCCCTGATCTCTTCTTGTCCATTATATATAGAGCCACTCACTCTCTCCTGATCACTTTTCCTTCCCTCAAGTACATAGCAAGCGCTATGTCCCTCCGCCACGCCCCTCGCGACCGTCCACACGATGTCCCCGCTCAATCTGCCCCCCATCCCCACTCTCTCCTCACACATCCTCCTCACCCGCCCCCTCCACCCCATCTCAACGGTGCCTCGACCACCCCGGCCGGTGTCCCAAATGGCTCCTCCCCTGCTACTGGCAACAGTGCCATCCCCAATGGCGCCTCCTCAACCACTTCAGTAATACACAAATTGAACCTCGCCAACGAACAGACGTGGCTCCTAATCGGTACGTATCCGTTGCACTGAAAAATGCTGTGCAGCAATTTGATTTTTTTTAGGTCGAGTTGCCGAGCAGATGGGTGACCTGGAACACGCTCTAACCGCATACGAAAATGCGTTACGGCACAACCCTATGTCCCTGTCCGGACTTACTCAAGTTGCTGGAATATTCCGGATCAAGGAAAATTACCCGAGAGTGAGTCCTTTTTCCGCGGAGCACCTCGGACCGCTGACTGACCAATGACGTGTTAGGCTGTTGAATACTTCCAACGTGTGCTCAGCCTTCAGGAAGACAATGGTGAAGTCTGGAGCGCTTTGGGTACGTCTTCTTCCTCTTTCTCACCCTTCGCCACTGATACATTGCTACTATACAGGCCATTGTTACCTCATGCAGGATGACCTCCAGAAGGCTTACTCCGCGTACCAACAAGCTCTCTATCTTTTGCCTAATCCAAAGGTAAGCTTGTTGTCTCTCATCGCTAGCTTTCTTTTTTCATTTGTCTTCGTTCAGGAGGACCCCAAGCTTTGGTATGGCATCGGTATACTCTATGATCGATATGGTTCGCTCGATCATGCCGAGGAGGCGTTTTCTTCTGTGCTCAAGATGGACGGCGGTAGGTTACGGGTTCCGAATCAATCGTGCATCTACTAACTTGTCCACCCATCAGAGCTGGACTTCGACAAGACGAACGAAATCCTGTTCCGTTTAGGTATCATCTACAAACAGCAGTGCAAGTATGAGGAATCACTTGCGTGCTTTGATCGTATCCTTCGCAGCCCCCCGAGCCCACTCGCTCATGCAGACATTTGGTTCCAAATCGGACACGTGTACGAGCAGCAGAAAGACGTGAGTCGGGTTTCCACAGTTCCATTTTACTCGACTCATGACATTGCATAGTACGCTCGTGCCAAAGATGCATATGAACGTGTGGTGATGGACAATCCTGGCCACGCCAAAGTCCTACAACAGCTCGGTTGGCTCTATCACCAAGATGGCACATCTTTCCAGAATCAGGATGCTGCCATCACTCACCTCACGAAGAGTCTTGAAGCAGGTGAGCTTTCCTTGTTGCTTCTATCTCTGACTCGTGATACTAACTTTTGATAAAGATCCTTCAGATGCTCAGAGTTGGTATCTTCTCGGCAGAGCTTATATGGCAGGGCAGAAATACAACAAGGCCTACGAAGCTTATCAGCAGGCTGTTTATCGGGACGGGCGCAACCCCACTTTCTGGTGTTCTATTGGAGTTCTCTACTTCCAGATCAACCAGTTCCGTGACGCTCTGGATGCCTACTCGCGGGCCATCCGAATCAACCCCTACATCTCCGAAGTCTGGTTTGATCTAGGAAGCCTCTACGAAAGCTGTAACAATCAAATCTCAGATGCTATTGATGCTTATGCACGAGCAAGCGAACTTGACCCCACTAACCCTGCAATCACACAGCGCCTTCAGCTGCTCAAGAATGCTCAGGCTACGGGAGGGCAGTTACCAGCTGCTCCAGGTCCACAAGATGTCCATCCAACTGCCTATGCAAGTGCTGTTGTCCCCCCGCACGGCCTTGCTGGACCTCCTTTACTCCTTCAATCATCTGCTCATCGTCCACCACTTCGGCCTGATTCAAGGGGCCCTCCGAACGAGATTTCCCTCCCTCCACCGTCCCATTCTTCGCCTGGACCATTCAGGGGCGGGCCTCCTCCACCCGTCATCTTGGATGAGGCTCGGCACCCACAGTCGCACACGCCCCTCGCTCCGATGGACGTTGATAGGCCTCTCCCTCGGGAGCATCGCGATGCTCGTGATTATCCTGGCCCTCCGACGCGTGAGGGCGCAACGCGTGGACCTGTTAGCCACCACAGTCTTCTTTTGCAGCATCCTCTACATCAGACAGCTGACATTCCTCCGCATCATCAAGAGTCTTACTTCACTCGTCCTAGGCATCCGTCAAGGTCTCCGTCCCCGCCCTCACATGTTCCGGCTCGCGGACGTTCGCCGCCGCCGCCTCCTCCTCCTCCTCCTTTCCAGAGCTACCCACCTGGTCGCCAACAAGTAGGACCTCCACAACCCAATGCTGTACCATCACAACGCTCTCCTCGGATGTATTCTCGTCACGAGCCTGGTCGTCCCATTGAGCCGGAAAGTACTTGGGATCGCCGCCCTGTACCCAATGACCATCGTGATTGGGACAAGGAACGCGAAACGCGCTCTCGTCATGGTACCGACTATCCACCGCCCCCGCAGCAGCAGCCTTTCTATCCATCCCCGAGGTCCCCTGGTGCTACTCACATTAGGACACACTCTCCTACTGAGCCTTCCCCTCGTTTGCATCCCAACCGGTACTGGGAGTCAAAGCCACATTCGGGTCCAACACCACTCACACATACATCCCATGGGCGCCCACCTTCTCCCCCTCCTCATCACGAAGCTCCTCGTCGCTACGATCCTCGCCATGATGCCCCTCGCGAGCCACGTGAATATGAAGAACGTGGCTACGCTGTTTCTCCAGATGGTCCCCGCAATGCTGCTCGGCACCCTTCACAGATTCTCGTACCCAGCGTGCGAGATTCTGAGAGCCCACGTCCATCAGAGGGAAAGGAACGCCGTCGTCGTACTAACAAGGATAAGGAGCCCGAACCGCCAATTCCCCAGCCCACTCCTATCCCTGACCAGGCTTCGAAGAAGGAAAGGAAGAAGCGTACCTCGAAACGGAAGGATGATCGTGGTTCCGAGACACCAAAGCCTTTCGGACCCGGCGAACGTGGAGGCCCATCCGGTATGGGTACCTATAAACTTCCAGGCCCGTATCTGAAAGGCCCGGGGTCTCCGGAAGTCAGTTCGAATGGCTCAGGCTCTTCCAGATCCGTGCAACCTTCGCCAACTAGTGCGTCGGTGCGCCCACCATCGCGTGCTCTCGATGAAGATTATGATGAAGGTGGGGTTACTGATGCGCTGATGAGCCTCGCTTCCTACCGTGCACCAGGAACGGGCGACCCTTCTCATTCGCCAACCATATCTACTGGCAGCCGTCATAGCCACTCCTCTCCGCAACCTGTTCCTTCACATCGCAACTCTGTCTCGTCGACAAGGAGCCATGTCTCCCCTCCGGTGCAGTCAGCCACTCTCAAGCGCCCCCTGAGCCCAGGCTCCGATGAGTCTGACAATAAGCGGTCGAAGCGCCGCGCTTCTTCTCCATCCGGCGGTCGTGCGACTCCTCTTCCATCGACTCGCCCCTCTCCGATACCCTTCCGAACACAGCCAGCCCCTGTGTCGCACTCTCCTGACGCTCGCCAGGTTCATGATACCTATCCTCCACCAAGTCCCCCTCTCCCTGCTGTTCTTCCCCCTCATCCTCGTCCTGTTGGTGCCGGCTTGTCTTCTCACAGCGCTAACATGGCCTTACCTCCTATTGCCACGTTGTCGCCGCCGTCCACGGTTCCTTCTCCAGGTGAACGTGACCAACGCGAGCGTGATGACAGGATGCAGGTGGATTCTCACCGTTCGCTCTCCCCACCTTCACGTAAGGAGAACGGGTCACTCGAACATGGGCCTTTGAAGACATCGTCGAGGTCGCCTCCCACGAAGCACACGCCCTCACCGTCGTCGGAAAAGAACACTGGTTCTTGAAGTCTTTTTCTGCTATGCATCATCTGTGATATTGAATCTTATGATTTCATGACGTCCTTTCCTTTGATTTTGGATTGTTACCATTGTTGACTCAGCTACGAAAAAATCGCATCGCATGTATACATATCTATCTTGTATCATTTATTCATAGAAAATGATGAAACACATTTTGAATCATTCATCCATCTGTCGAAGATCAGAAACCAACCTGTGCGCCGAGATGGCTTGTCAATCGTAATGATAAGAATAAAGAACTGATGTCGACTGGCTATTTTTTGAAGCTAAGAAGTCTTGAAAGCGATCAATACGACAAGATCGTAATGGCGTGCCTTCCTGCTGTTTAGACCATATGGCCCTGTCAACATGTCAACGCTCGAAAAGGAGAACGTTTGCATCGCATGTGCCGACCATGTCGTTCTGATTGAGATGAATGGAAACGAGCTTATTTCGGAACATAGGCAACTCCTTATGATGAATCGAGATAACCCGCTTGTTCTATTTGTAGATCGCGAGGGTAATCCGTGGTGTGTAGCGCCGGACGACTGTACTGCAGCTGCTTTGTGCACTTGGCAAGATACAAAACTGTCAGAATATAATCAAGATATAATTAGCAACCCTCAAGACCACGACATATGTACTTCGATAAGAGATAAGTGTAATATGACAGCTGTATACCTGCGCTTGTCGAACGTGTACTTAACATATATACGATCTAGCGCGAAATGTCAGGAAAATGTCCCTGCCACTCCGTATCGTCGGTAACGGCGTACCCCTGTCCGGTTAAAAACATACAGGCTAAAAACATGCAACAAAAGCCTGGAAGTACTGTCGGAGATCTCCTCGCTCACCGTTCCTTAGTCACAAGTAGCCGGACTCGGAGATCATGTGTGAGCATGGTTGATCGAAAATGCCGACTTTGTACATCGGCGCATGGATTGAAGCAGGTCAATATTGACAAGATTGATGAACTACATCGTTGGAGTTGAAGGAGATCAAAGAAAGGTTGAGGCTGGTTGAGGGGGATCGTTTCAGGTGATTGTCCTGATACCGGCTAAGTACATATAGATCAAGGTCAGTAAATCACCGTCACCGGTATACATATATAGATGCATGCGCGCAGTCTGTTGGCAGGGGTGATATCGTCATTTTAAAATCATGGGTCAACGAAAGACTAGTTGAGCGCGACTTCTCCAGGGTTTCAACTGGTTTCAACATGTTGCGATGTAGAATGGACACCGTTAGAACACGCTTTCACGGGCATAAGTAATGTCACCATAGAATTATCCGAGTTTGAGTCCGAGTGACCATTCATAGCTGCGAATCTCTGTGAATGTTAGGAATGGCGGCGGCGCCGAGACTCCAAAGTGCATATTAATGACTATTAATGAACTCGTACAGAGTCGAATGCATCATAACCGGAATATGACCGAATAAGCAGCATTGCAGTAGCAGGACACAGCCGAGATGATTTCACTTGGGGTTGTGAAGCAGTGCCAATAGTGCAGTCAGCGTAGTAAAACAGTAGTACAGCGATCAAGGTGACCTATAGCTAGGAAGGAATTGATGGGATCAAGGGAATTATTTATGTGTAACAAACATGGACCCTGATCATCATCGTTTGTTCTGTCTCGCAGGATTTGGATCGAGTCTCTTACAACGCTTGCTTCAATGTCATGACTCCCGGCTCATCTCCCCTTGAATCTCATCCACAATTTTCATCCTCGGAAGCAGTGCTACATACAGTTGTCGAACTCGATCCTTCAGCTCCGAGTATTTCCTCTGGCAACCACCAGGATGGCTCACGTGTACTGGATGAGTCGATGCAGGAGCAGACGATGATCGGTAGTGAAGATGCGCACGGCTTTACTAGCGACGAGAACACTACATCACAGCCAAAAACAGCGAACCCACTCTCAATGAAAGAAGAGAATACCGAGGACCATGAGAAGGATTCTGAAGAAATATTGGACCCTCTACGGACGCGACATGGAATGCATGAGGTTTCTGTTGTTGCGGAGGATGGGGATATTACGGATACTATAGTGGATAACGCGGACTTTCAACTGGAGAAGAAACCATCACCTATTGCTTCGAAGCGCGCTCCTCATCTGAATCTGAATCTCAAGCCGCCTTCTCCTCAGCCATGTGACCTCGTTGGCCCGCCAGGCATGGACGATAGTAAGGGAAACCCAGACTATTACCCGACATTAGGCTCTCGCAAATTTAAAACTTTGCAGAGCACAACGTGCGTGTTTTTAATAAATGCAAATACTCGCCTTGACCTCACCTTTTGTCTCTTCACCCTTTTTCTATTGTTTCTTCATGTCTAGACATACTCGTCCGCTAATACCCAAGTCTTCATATTATTTTGGTCCTCCACCTTCGGATTCCGCTTTTTATACTCCTCCCGTTGGCCAGATCGGGTTACATCACCCACGCGAAATTATTCGCGTAGAACGAGACTACACTGGAGGGGAGCTTATACAGTTTGCTCCAATATACCCGGTTGAGCTTGAGGGTCGAGTGCGTCTGAGCTGTCGGAACTTACTCCTGAGAAGCATTACTAACACGCTTTATGGTGTACAGATAACACCGACCCATTTTCTTGAATCGATAAATGCTATCAACGAGCTTCTCATTTCTGCGCACAGCCTCCGACATTCGTTTTTGGATAACACACTAGCCGTGTTGACCTTGCAACTTTCACGGCTCTTCATCACTTCACATTATGAAAAGGTAAGTGCTGGTGGTTGGGTCCCTCATACTGAAAGGCCTGATGCAACTACTCAGGAAATGCAAAAACTTCAGCGGTTGGTGGATACCCTTAATGTCGAATTATATAACCCAGCGGGATTGAACATTTTGTGGCCTCGAAACGTGGCCTTCCTCTATGTACGTTTTCTACCCACTCCGATATCGTCGCTGTTTGTGAATTGACATGAGATCTTGCAGCTTGAGATCGAGTACTATGTCAGTTCTTTTCTCGTATCCCCATTGCACCAACTGAGTTACGCTCCCTTTTCCAGTGAACCTTCTGATCGCACAGGACACTTGCCTTCATTATCTGATGCGGCAATTGAATGTCCCCACCATCCATACTATGTCCTTTGATTGCGTTTGATTCTCGAAGAATCCCGTCCTCGTCAGCTGTCCAGTCCCTGAGTAACGCGGCATTCCGCATCTTCCACTGTCCTTCGCCGGTCCATCTGCACTACGTATAATATTGTACAATTCCTAATACACACGCGTTCCCCACACCACGTGGTGTCGCTCAGAAGACACAGCATGTTCGTACCTTTAATGATCAATGCCAAGGAGACGTTGTTGCTCCCTGTCTCTGTCTATTAATGTAAGTACGAATGCCCTTGTTTTTTGGGACGCATGTTCGCCACATGTGGCCACTGGACAATTGGGGGTGTGTTTGTGGATGGGTCGGATTTTGGAAGCTCGGCCCGAGCTTTCCAGGTGCACTGAGGACTTCCCGGAGGCGAATGGCTTCGGTATGCATGGGGAAATACATGAGTCTTAGGGAGATGTACTTTTTGATGGCGTTTTTGATTTTGACAACGAGGTTTGTAAATTTCAAGTTGAAGGAATTTTTGCTCCCGGAATAGAGGGTAATGTACATATTCTTGTATTTGGTTGCTGTTTCGTCTACTAGTATTGAAATGTCTACGATCGTGGACGGGAAGTAACTTGATGATGTTATACGGATTATCACTTTTTCCAGACGGAGACACGAATACCCCGAGATAAGATCCCAAAATAAGAAGATAGAAAAAAATATTGGGAAAAGCGACTTTGATGACGGAAAAGCCCGGACGGTGGCCACCGTGACATATTTATTTCGATCGATTTTCGGAGGAATTTTTTTGGAGGATACAAAGAGTGAAAGCGGGTTTGGAGGGAAATCACCGCGGCTGTACGGAAATAGACGGCAGGAGGCGACGTATATGTCGGAGAACAGTCGTGGAAACAGAAAGAATGGTAACGTGATCCAAAGCCGTCGTGAGTCAGCGGCAAGACCAGGTTATCTCCTCGACCACCATCCTCAAGCACACCGTCTAAGCCGTTCTCCACTGTCCTCATCCCACTTATATTGCTGACTGTACCGATTGCGCCCCTCGTATCTTGCTTACTACCTATTTTGTACTGTCTGACAAATGGAAACCTACATCGACAATACCCCTCTCTGGGACTTCTCCCAAGCCTCCAATTTCTCTCAGCTCGCCGACGACGATTTCCTCGCTCTTCTCCAGAAGCAATTCCCCGTTTCGCAAGATGCTGGTTATGTTGACAGTGTCAACCCACAGAACATTACTCGGTTACCATTGCCCACCATGACCCCCCCTTCCGAGGACAGCAGTCCCAGTCCTCCTAATTTGAATGACTCAGGTGGAACTGAAGAACAGGTCGATTCTGCGCCAAAGAGAAAGGCCAGCCAGGGGGATTTGGATGATGAGAGCCCGAGCTCTAAAGCGCAACATACGAGTGAGTCTCTATGGAGATTGTTATTAGACGGCAACCATCTCACGGTTACTTAGCAAACAAGAAGACAACGATAACAGCGCGCAGGAAGTCGACCGGCGCTCCTGGTCAAGTGAGTATTTTGTTATCATCGATTTATCCACTCTGGTGACGTAATATCAGCCCAAGGATGAGTCCCGCCTCCTAAAGCGAAAAGAGCAAAATCGCGCTGCTCAGCGTGCATTCAGGGAGCGCAAGGAAAAACATGTCAAAGACGTGAGAATTGTTGCCAGTTCCTTAGATGACCTAGCTCATTCTTCCTTGAATTAGTTGGAAGACAAGGTTGCAGCCCTCGAAGCCAAGAACGAAGCAGCTGCTGCAGAGAACGAGAATCTCCGAGATCTCCTCAACCGACTTCAGCAAGAGAACCTGTCACTCAAGCAAGCGTCGTTTACATTTGCAGTCCCTAAAACCGGCATGACGTCGGAAAACACTCAAGCATCGACGTCTTTTGCGTCTCAGTCACCAGATTTTTCCTCTTCCGCCTCCTCTCTATCTCCCACAACGCCTGCATCTTCATCCACCTCAACTTTTGCACCGAAAATGACAAATCCTCTGGACCTGAGTTCTCTGACAAGCTTCGATCCAAATATGCTCAATTTGCTTGATGACACTCCGCAGCCAACGGCAACTGACGGTGCTATGCAGATGGACTTTGGTTTTGGCACGCGGTCTGCATTACCGCCCAACGGCCCATTTACAACAATCGCAAGCAACCCCATGTTCATGTCCTTTGCGTCGGCCTTCGATTCTCCTCCCACCTTGTCTTCTACACAGCCTACTGACAATAATAATCCTTTCAGTGTTGATTGGAGTAACTTATCATCTTGGCAATCTCCACCGGTGCCACAGGATGCGTCCTCGTTGGATGACCTTCTAGCGGGCTATCTGACCCAAGGCAACGGCCCTACTTATATGCTATCGTCGTCTTCGGTGGCTTCGGAGAGTCCAGTGACTCATCATGCGAGCATTTCTCAAGCTAGCTCGAAGACATCCCCTCAATCATTCTCATCCTCCTCGTCGCCGTCGTCGTCCGCTTCAGATCCACTCTTCGATACCCCACGAGACAGTTCTGCCTCCGACTCGGACGTTCAGGAAGTAACCGACAAACAAAATAAAGCTACATGCATGGGCGACTGTCCCAAGACCAAAGCCGAGCTGGCTGACCGAATATCAGCGGCAGGATCCTCGCCATTTGCCCCGGCACCCTTGCGCAAGACTTCAGACGCCGTGCTAGGATCCATGATTACGTGTGAGGGAACAAAGTTCCCGAAAACGGCCAAGAGCGATCAAAATATTGAGGTGCTCAGTGCATGGCGAAGTATTACGTCAAATCCAAGATTCAAAGTAGGTGGAATAGTCTGTTGTGCAGATATCGAGTTCTTAACTCTATCACTTTAGAACGTTGACATCAATGATCTTTGTACGGAGTTCACAAATAAAGCCAAGTGCGATGGCACCAAGGTTGTTTTGGAGCCGCAAGGAGTAAATTCTATTATACAAACTCTGACAGGTCCTAAGAAATGAGTCTGGGGCTTCTTTCCACCTACACTCTCGGTCGATCAGCCCAGTATTCGTGTCTCAGTTCCCATGGCCATTTTCAATTCCAAGATATCCTACTGTTGCTTGACAGGTTGACTTCCCAGACTACGCTTGCAAGCCAAATCATTTGCATGGCTTTTACATCAGAGCATGCAACTCGTGGGGATGGGCCTATCAGTTGTTGTAGAATTTACCGTTGTGCCATCTCCACTTTGCGGTCGACGCTTGATCCTCCGACCGCTATCGATTCCCAGTTCTCAAATCCTATTATACATACACGCCTTCGCCTGCAACATTATATCTTTCCCCAGTAACGAACATTTCTGATGTATCTTCTACTTATTATCTGCATGCTCGACTCACCCATTCCCTCATTGTTTGGTGCATCAATCTAAGAGATGCACTGGGAAGGCGACATCGCCTTAACCATTCCACCCAGGATTTACTATCTTCGTATTTGTACAAACTTGTCGCTAGGAAAGGTTTCTCTGTACCCTACTCACCTCTTCATTTCATGATCAAACACTGTATTCGTCTTTTTATCATATATAACGTAACTGTATTTGACGTCAATAATGAAAAGATTCGTTTGCCAGGATGTCATTGTAAATCGGAACCCCATTATCCTTTCCTTCCTAGAATGAGCACCATGGCGATACGATTTACCGCCGCGTTACCAATAGAATTAAATAAACTGTTTGAATTTCCTCGATATTGTATGTATTGTGTGGTATGAGCATCATGTCCAGGAAAGTAATCATAAAATAAACCTATACTTAAGAGAAACGGATGGACCAATACGCGAACCACTAAACGCATAACAGACCCCCAGGGCAAAATACGCCCTCCGATAAGGAACTGGTAAACATCTCGTTTACTTGACATTTAGAGGAGCACCTCCTTCCATCCGACGCCGCCGGGTTGGGGTCTCTTGCCCTTCGTCTTCCGCTGGTAGTTTGACTCTACTTCTTGAGCCCGCTCGACCCCAGCTAGGCGTCGGCGCGGGAGTAAGATAGCCCGGGCCAGGACCGAAGTGCGCCGGGTATGGGAGGGAGGGCTGCGCCTGGAGAGATTGATGAGGTGGGGTGGGAGCAGCTGGCTGCTGCCGCGCACGAAATAGGGAAAGTAAGGAGTTGACGAAGACTGTCAGGAACGACAGAGAAGTTAAAGTGAAGGCCTGATAGGGCAGACCGGAACAAGTGAGAAACCAGAGTCCATTGAAGGAAGGTACGAGAAGCAAGTTAGTTGAGTTGGAAAATGAAGGGGGGTTGAAACATGTGATCAATTTTTGATTTCAAAAGACTTTGAAGAAAAAAGACTAACCAAGGCTTTCCAGCTGATTGGCTCGACAAAGCCATTCACGACTTCTGCAATTAGCTCGGCACCAACTTTGGCGCGGCCGACAATCGCAGGATCGCGATTCATACACGTCTTCCAATTTTCACATTGTTGTGCCATAGCAGGAACTGCATTCTGTTCACAAAGGTTCGTTTTATACTGTAGAGAACAGAGGGCGATTTCTTGCACGATATCTGATGCGATAATTGTGGAAGGGGACATAAGAAAAGATTGAAGAGACCACCGATTCAAGTCAGGAAAGGCTAGGCCAATTTAACTAAAAGGACGTACCCATCGAATATTCCGAAATACGCTGCTCGACATCCCGCTGGACGGTAAGAATGAACTGAATGACCAAGTAAAGGAATAACAGAATAAGGGATAAGTTGAACAGAAATTGCAAATATCTGAGATCGACCGCGTTAGTTTATGGTGCAAAGTAGATTATCTGCAACGAACCCCAATAAGACGTAGGGCAAATCAGACTGCGGGGGCGGAGCAGCGGGCATGTTGAGAGTATAGTGATTAGATGTGTTCTGTACGACTGGCTCCGATTCCTCGCCACTCTCAGACACATCTTCATCCTCTGAATTCACGTCCCGCATCCTCCTTCGACGCGATAATTGTGAGCTCTGAGTCTTTTTACGCGCGTTGTAGACGCGTCGTAGGCCACCTACCGCCATTGCACGACCGGTCTCAGGTTTACCCTGTTCCTCGCCTTTGTTTGGGCTGGCCTCTGACATATCTACATCGTTAGGCTCTGGCGCGTTTGGAAACGCTTTTTCTGGCGAGAAAAACGGCGGAGGTTGCCATGGGGGTAGATTGGGACTTCGTGGAGTGGCATTTTGGTTGAAAATGAAGGGCACGTTCTGATTAGAACCAAAGATGGGCGTGCGCGGCACACCAAAGGGTGACATAGGAGGATTAACTTCGTCGTGAGGACCTGTTATGAGTTGTCAGTAGTAGTAGACCAGAATAAGAACAGTGAACACACGTTTTCGTGGCGTCGACTGGTCTTCGGTCGCGGCAGCTTGGGACCAGGAGGGTTTTATTGGCGTGCGGTTGGTCCATTCATAGTCCATAGGAGCCTCAGTGCCTCTGGGACTGCGTATCTTGCCCGACATGGTGGACGCCAGAGAAAAGTTTGGTTTGTTCAAGTTGACGCGTCTGAAATCAAACTGTGACAGAGTTCTGACCAAAAAGCTACACAATGGCCACTTCTCTCCTGCGTTCCACCTTTCCCTCAATACGCCGAACCACTGCTACACACATATCCCGTCGCTGCTTCCACCCTCTTGCTGGCCAGTCCCTCAAGGAAATACAAGACCAATGGATCACTCCCCCGTCGGCGAACCTCGTTCCCATCGTCATCGAGCAAACGGTAAAGTTTTCCATAATTTAATACAAGACATGATTCATACTAGACTGGTAGGGCAGGGGAGAACGATCATACGATATATTCTCGCGTCTTCTAAGAGAACGTGTTATCATGCTTCACGGTCCCGTACGCTCGCACTACTCTGCTATTTGTGCCTTATTGACCTCAGTCTCTTTCGCAGATACGTGACACGGATTCAACGCTGATTGTTGCCCAGCTTCTCTTCTTAGAAGCTGAAGAGACGTCAAAACCAATACACCTCTATATAAACTCGCCCGGTGGAAGTGTGACAGCAGGTCTTGCGATATATGACACAGTACGTTCACGAGCACACCTATGTTATTTAGATGACCAATGTTTCCAAAGATGCAGGTATTATGACAGAAGATGGTTATACTATTTTATACATCACTGACTTTTTTGGATCGATTAGTATGTCTCGTCTCCGATTCACACCTACAGTCTGGGAATGGCTGCATCCATGGGATCACTTCTTCTCGCGGCAGGCGAGAAAGGGAAGCGACACTGCCTTCCCAATGCGAGCATCATGATTCACCGTCAGTATACCATTTTCTCTTCCCATGTCAACCCAGATGACGATTATGAGAATGTTTGACACAGAACCCTCTGGTGGTGCCTCGGGTCAGGCGTCAGATATTGCAATTCATGCTCGGGAAATTCTCCGTGTTAGGCAACTCCTAACTAGCATCTATCAGAAGCACTGCTCAAAAGAAGGAGAGAGTGAGGCCGAAGGGCTCGCACGATTTGGTATGCGCGTACGGCATTGATATGAGATATGAGAATTGACCAGGTCCGAATCCGTGTAGAACGAGCGCTCGAAAGAGACTATTACATGACCGGTGTGTTCAGTCTTCCATCAAGTACAAGTATTATGGCGTATTGACCGAATAATCAGCACAGGAAGCAATGGATTTCGGCATTGTCGATGGTATTCTGGAAAAGCGGCCTAAGTTGGAGACGTAATCCAAAAGTCGACATGCTGTGAAAGGTGTAGCTGTTTCATCTATGTGCATAATTCACTTCTTTTGTAATGTGTACAAGAGAATGTCTGTCCATATCCTGTCTAGTTGCCAAGACTCTACTTTTGATCTGATCGGGACCTAGCTGATACTTATCGTTCAATTTTCAAACACCGCTCTCTCAGACACCTCACATGACATACTATTGATGCAAGTCATCTGAACATAAAAAACTGCGTTCATGCGATTTTTGAGTTGCGGACTTAACGGTCGGTTGTACTGCGATAACCCCCAAAATACCTTTACGCAGCTTCTTAGACCGGACCGTTCCTTACCCTTGTGGCCAACCATGTGTGCCGCTACTGTATACTCTGCAAATCATCATATCGCGATCAGGATCTGACGTTCGGCGTTCAACGCGTCCATTTTACTATATCCCCCAATTTCATTGAAATATCAGTTCTGACCGTTCAGGAAGCAGTCAGTGACCCACCCCAGCTCTTGTATTCTGATCGGAAATGCAGATAGCGTTTGTGAAATTGGGGATGGGCAAACCCCACCAAGTGCAGAAGCTCCAACATCTGATAATCTTTCATTCACAGGCCAAAGTCCCGGGGACAACACTGCCTACATACTGGTTTCCATAATATGAAGCCAGAACCACTTGCTTTGAATGTCAAACCTTCTCAGGGCCTTTGTATCTAGCGCAGAGGATCTACGCTCCCTGCCCACGACTCGGATGCCGTGGTCTCAATAACGGTCACGGTCCACCTGATCATCCCCAGGCTAGTTTATTTTTGAGGTGCACTAATTAAGTTTACGCCAAGGTCATGCACCTCCCACTCACTTTCGTGTCCATCATATTTGGACCAGTTTACGAAAGAACCTGATATCATCTTCTCCCACTTTCCCAATATCGGGTTGGCAGGTTTGCACCGAGTCCATGGACATGCATATTACTTTACCACATGCCGCAGGAAGCGCAGTGGTTGGATCTTTGATTGAAAGGGCTTCGCGATGTGACCCAGTGGCACCGTCATTCCATTGAATCTGACCCGCTGCGCGTGTACTTGCCGCGAAAAGTATGTACTTATTCAGGAAGATTGTTATGTCATGACTGTTCAACATGTTTCTGTTGTTCACTATGGATCTTGATCCCGTTACCGGCGTTCACGCGGAATCGATGTCGGCCATTGATACGTGCTTCTTGGGCGCTTCACAGCACTCTGATTGTGGAGACTAGATACGGTGGGCCACAGGCTGAAACGCGTGCGCACGATCAAATCGAAGGTAGGACATAGACGCTGGCGCATCTCGCATGATATTTGTCCATCTTCCTCCGCGGCTTCTACGACCTGACGAAAGACCTCGAAAAACTTTCATCCTGGATGGTGCAGAAGCGCCTTGGATAAATTGTATTCGGCTTTAAATTTTTCGCATTCTGTACAGAAATTTCATGGTGCCTGAGGCCTAAGGCCTACATAGGGTCTCTTCGAAACGAGGACATGTGAAATCTGGAAGGGCACGGCTATTTTTGACAATGCTGCTGCGAGGTAATTTTTTCCTCGTCTGAATAGGAGCCCCAATTCACGGCAAGGGAATAGGTCGAATTGTTAACAGATCCATTAGATGTACATGATGGACTAAAATCAGGTGCCAACGTAAACTACAAGTATGAAGCTAACCACTGAATCAACGGCCATTATAAGCAGCCTCATCCACCCAGTTTTCACGGCCACGTTGGTCGTAGGGAACACGGCTGTACGAAGGATTAGGTGATATTAGTACAGGAATAGCAATGATGGAAGAAAGAAGGGTAAACGCACTTCACTGGCTGCAAGAATTGAGGTGTTCCTGATGGCAAGAACGTTGGTGGCGCTGCAGCGTTCCTGTCCCAACTTTGGATCCGCTGATGCTGAGCTCTAGCCAGAGCGGGTTCGGATGATGGAAGTGGATTTCGAGAACCACAACAGCGGGCAATGGCTTCAAGGAAAAGAATTCATGATCAGAGACGGGATTCCGAAAACAATGACCGACACGACTTACATCTGGCGATGGCCCATAGTAAAAATAGTACAACAAGGCCCGCGACGACAGTCACTGGTATAGCAATCTGGAGATTCTGTGTGTACCACGCCTGATGAACATTCGAGGGTAAGGTGAGCATGGATCAGGTGGTTGGTATTAGGCTGAAATACTTTTGCGGTATCCAAGAAACTGCCTTTCTGGCATGTGCCAGCGCTACATGTCCCACCGTAACCTGTGATCAACCAAGAAAGTGGATGAGGGCCGCATAAGTGAGAGATCAGGACTAGTGCGCACCACAGGGGGAACCATCAATAAGGAGCGACGTTAATAGTATACATTGGTTGGCATGGTTGGGATCTTGGCAGGAAACTTGGCAAGTATTATCATTGCGACTGGGGCACGCCTCCTTGAGCCCCATTGACGCCCCGATAGTTTGACATTGGACTATAAAGAGCAGCGGTGAGTGCACCTTGGGTAGTGCTCATATATATTGTATACATACGAGCGATCGAAGTGCACTGCCCACTCGCACATTTAAGATCACCGCTTCCACAACTCTGGCCTGATAGGGAAAGTATGATTTTCAACATTGGAGATAGATTTGAATGCGGGGGAGCGTACCGTTAGGGGCGAAGACATCTGCAGGACAAGAGGAGGAATTTCCAGTACAGGTTTCAGCAGTATCACAATGCGGGTCGCGGGAAGGGCGGCAGATCTGTGTAGCCGGTGCGAAGCTGCACTGAGGGGTGCAGCACGGGCTGCTCTCCGGGTCACACACGGCGTTGTTTTTGAACTTGCAAGTGGCGGAATCACAACAAGTCGAGTTTACATTGACTCCGGGATCACAATCTTCACCTGCCTCCACGATGCCATTACCACACATCTGGAGCGAAATCGTTTGCCGCGATGGATCTGGATCGGACAGGCAAGTGATGTTAGTGTGTCCACTCATGAGCGAACCTAAAAATATCCCGAGTCAGTAAACTTGGTTTGAGGAGGGGGGCGGAAGGTAGATTCATCCTACAGATATTTCCAAGACTGCACTGAGAGAACACCTTTTCGCCACTCTGTGCGACAGGACTCATGATGAACTGGCTATTGGCATTGCAGTTACCCGTGGCACTCAAAGGGCAACACGGAGAGGACGAAGTGCAATTATCTGCGCACTGAAAAAAAGACCTCAGTAATTGTATGTCGGTGAAGTTTTCCTCCCTCACATCATGCTGTTCATGGGCCGCGTGGCGTTAGATTCAGATTGAGCCCTCAAGATGGAAATCACGTACGATGGCGCCGAAGTTGTGCCCTATCTCGTGTGCTACGACTTGCCATTCTGTTCTTCCTGCAGTTGAAACAGCCGTACCGGAGACGAAGGATCCCGAACTTCCTGTGGCGCTCTGTTGACACCTATCGAGGTTTTAAGCAGATGCTGTTAACACTATAGCACACAACTTACAAGGTCGCCAGCCAAGCGATGCCAACTTCGGACCCGGTAGGACACCCGCTCATGAGATGCCAGAGGCCACTGCCGTCGTTACCCTTGTTGCCTCTCCACTGAGAAAAAAGCGAGAGGCGGGAATCGAGGTCTGCGCCACTGCAGTTGACATTCCATGGAAGATTGGGATCGGTTGTGTTGGGACAGCTGAGAACGCAATGGATACGCCGTAAGATATATCAAAGAGACAGGAACTACCTTGGACTTTGCACCGCAAGTTCGACGATACCAAGGCTAACATTAAATGTGGACTACAAAACTATCACGCCATCATATCAAAAGCATAATACTTGTGTTCAAACCTTGTAGAGACTACTAGCCGAATTCCAGTTCGTTAGGATTTGTTTGGTGGCATTGTCTTGCGAGCCATACTTAGACACGTAAACGCAGTCGGCTGCTACGCCCATGAACAACTGATGATCAAGTCAGCATTGTATTCCCAAAGTGCCATACGCTGTATACTTGCCACTTTCTGGGTTTTCGGACAGCCGTCAGAAGACCCGATATTGTTAATGAAGCTGAAGATGTGTCACTATGACGACGAGGCCCTGAATGAGAAAGAGGTTCACTTTGTGGTCATACTTCCACTCGAGCCCCCGATGCTCACGTCATCTCTTGCGCGAATTGTTCCGTTCTGAAATAGACCGCCACGAGTTGTGCTAAGCCAGGAGTCATGGACAGATTGTTCGGGAAGTAAGATCGGATTTTGATGAGGATTTGTATTGAATTCCAGACGATCATGACCACAGGATGATTTGTGAGCAGGCACAGAGTATGACACCTCCCTCTTGGCGAGACGTTCCTCCTCCGCAGTCATCACATCCGATTCCCGCCAGATGACAAGAGACGAGTCAAGGTCATCAAAAGGTTGCAAGACATCGGGATCCAGGTCGGTCTTCGAACGAAGATAGTTATCCTTGGTCATGATGTGGTGCACGACTCCATTCACTGAGAAAGCACCCTCATATTCGGGCGGTACGCCTCGTTCCATGTCGCCCTGATGATGGACCACGATGCGAACCCAACCCAATTCAGAGGGATGAGGCATGGGAACGACACCCGCAATATCCTCTCGCAGACGTGTTTCAGTATGGCTTGCATGGATGACCTCGCCCCAGTAGGCTTTGACTGATTGGCGAAGTAAAGGCTCAGAATGAGAGATGTAGGAATGACCATCGGGAGTTGTGTCGTAGTAATTAATACGTGCCGCGGGGTGTATCAAATGGTCATTTGGGCGTAGATGCAGATAGTATATTTCGTCAAAAGCAGAGATCGTTAGGCGAAAAGAATCATCATGGCGAAGTGTAGTTGAAGGAGGCGGTGAGCGCTTGGTAAAAGGTATAGTGGACGAGAATTGCTGGGTTTTTCTGGCTATAATTTCAACAGAAAGTGTCGAAGGGTGAGCGAATCGCTTAAGTGGTCGAGCAGGGCTACTATGAGCTATGGTCATAGACAGAATGAAGTTAGATCTAGAGACAGAAAGAGGGGCTGAGGTTGACATTACCATGCACCGATTTTAATGACCATGGTGATTGTAGAATTAAAACGACCAGCGACGAAAAGAGAAAGAAGAGGTTCATGGTAAAAGGCAAGAAGCACGATTCGGTTTCAAGGAGGAACCGAGACAGAATAAGAGGAGACGTTTAGGCTTGGCGTGACTTTAGTCAGTCTGCTGCCGCTGTAATTATCGCCACTGAGACAGACCTGCTGTAGATAGAAGGGGAAAAGAAGGAGCCGGCCAGGGAGTAGGAGTATGTGGTGAGAGCACGGCCAATCGACGGATTGGCACCGTCCAACACCTTTCGCTGAGTGCAGCAACCGTCACGGTCGCACGTCATCAATGTTCTTGCAACACAGCCACGATCGTTTACCACGGTCGTCGGAAGCAGATTTACCAGACGACTATACTCTCGCCACATATCTTTCCTACTAAGTACTAGCTACCAGTTTCCTTATACATGGACGTCCTGCACCAATCAACATCGATATTTCTTGGACTTGAGTACAATCATTTACTTTGATCGAAAACAAACGCCTTAACGTCGGTCCGGCGGCGTGGCAACCGCTCCCGGCGCGGCAAGGACCCGAGGTCTCAAGTCAGGAAAACGGTCATCGATGAGAAGGCTGATGCATGTGTATCACGGATGTTTGCGCAGAGCAAAGCTTTCTTTTCGCGTCCACATCTTCCGTTTTCTTCCGGACGTCCTCGCCAAAAGAGAAAGAAACATCCAACAGCATTTGAAGCATGACGGTGCGCGTAGTCAGCCTGGGATCTCCTTTTCGTCTCGTGTTGAAGGCATAGAAAACGGAACGATAGTACTTCTTAATTCGAAGGTAGATAGAAATATGTACTACTAGATTTTCAGGAGTTTTTATGTAACGTTCATGTTCTGGAAAACCTCGATTTATGTATGTATAATTGAGACAGTTCACGTTGCAACGATCACACCCGTTAAAATAGGCATCATTGCTGGCAGGGGCAGGCCCTTCTGTACCCTTGAAAATAGGCCCCGGGAAGCTCCTGCAAAAACTTGTCCGGAAATTTCCCAAAATCCGGCCTCATATCCGCAATCCTTCAAGCC
>JAGGAW010025807.1:24108-39118 GCA_017657375.1 Termitomyces sp. T27 | reverse complement strand
ATCGGCCTCGTACAATATCAGATTAGTGGCAGAGATATCGCGATGCATGCGATTATGGTCTCGCAGATACTTGATACCTGTATTAACATTAGTAATAAGGACAGGTAACAAACATAAGCATACCTTTTGCGTAGTCTAAAAATGCACTTATAACCTCGATGTGATTTCGGATAGTTGAGAGGGGAGAGCCAACAGGCTTCTCAACAACGCGCCGCTTTTCTCTGTGCTTCGTTTCAGGCTGGCCCGGTCGTAAACGTTGTCGGTGTGTGCCGGTTGAGTATGGCAAGGTCATATAAGCAACGATCTTGGGAATCTGGGGGACCCTAGCATTCTTGATCATACTGGCCTCCGACTGCTTGCGCCCTCGCAGTAGTGATGTCGAACCAAAATGGAGGGCGTGGACGTGGACGAGGGCTCGGGCCCGGGCGAGGGCAGGTTCAAGAGACAATAGATAGTAGTCAGTCAAGGGCATGAGTTCTAACAAGGATACAGTCTATAAATTCGGCATGGGTCAAAAGAAATCAGCTCGTTGTTACGTTCCGTAAATGGGAAAAGCCCCATTTGTTAGCCGATCTCATCCTCGGGTCGACAGGATTCATCATCAGGATGAATCCTGTCGACCTGAGGATATTCTCAAATTTATATCAAGTTACAAACCTGACAATAAAGTATTCATTGACCTACAAATGGTCTCGTATCGAAAGGTACCTATACAGGCGTACCTTTCATGCCATAATCGGGATAGGATCGACTGTGTTGAAGTTAGAACGTACAAAAATGATATAAAAACATGTATTATAAAACCTGTATGATGGCATGTTCTCTGCATTTGAACACAAGATATGAAATTGGAGCTTCGAGTTGATAGAAAATAGGAACTGCAGTATCAGCCATGCGAAAGGACTTTTGATTATAAGCCAATATATAAAATTATCAATACATGGTATCAATGTAAATGATCAGTCGCCCGAATCTCTGAACGGTGCAGTTCGTCCTCAGGACACCGACCCCTCCTGGCCGTGTATGTTGAAGTTCTTCACACTACTGATCGTTCAAAATGCTGTGTAACACACACATTATTGAAACAGTCTAGTAATCATTGGAGCGAAAACAAAATACAAAGTATCAAGATCAATGATCTCGGTAACGTCTATTTGTACGGAATACCTAGAAGGAGGTAAATGACGCTTCAGACAGTGATAACAGAAACAAACCGTTTTGTAGCTGATTGTGGATCAACCATTAATCGAGATAAGAGACGACATACAGACTAACTCACCCGTTGAAACTCGTCATATGCCGTACTTCGGATGTTTTCGTGGGCGTTCTTAATGATACCCATCATGAACTCTGCAGCCTGTCTCTCGTTGAGCCCGAGTGCAAATCGGTCGCGAAGCCTTTTGATGGTCGGCTCTCCTTTGAAGGACGGTAACCCAGTGTCCAGCATTAGCTGCACTGTACTTATGAGTTGTTCGGCATGAGGCCTTATCGCGAGGAATGCCTTGACGGTGAGGTTTTGGAAGAGTTGATAACCCTGTGAATATCGTCCTCCCATTAAAATAACCATCTCGTGATTGAGCTTGAATGAGTTTGGCTCAAACTTCACTCCCTGCAGACTGAGTCAGTGACTATCAAAGGCCAACGGAACCGAAGCGTACTCCAGGACGTAAAAGGGGAAGGTTTAGTCAGACTAGGAACACAGTGAGATGAAGAAACACTTATCTATGTCAAACAAGAACCCGAAATCTATCATAATTTGAGTTCAATAATATCGATGATAGAGGTTGGTTAACAAACCAATGTGTACGATGTGGCCTTCACCATCAATCATAATGTTACCATTGTGCCTGTCCTTGATCTGTAAAATGTAGCAAGCGACAGAATAAGCTGCCATAGACTGGATGAAGTTGAGTCGAGCCTTCTGGAAGGCCACAGTATCCTCCCCTCCATATTTTGCCACGAAGAAATCGAGCAAATCGTTCACTTTGGCGCGTCCCATCTCATCTCGAGAAGTTGCATTAGGCACAACATCAATAACACCACACTATAAAGACCTGAGAACAAGGTGAGGTAGGTGGAAAAATGCGAATACGAACCCCCGGGGCCGTTGCTGTCACTCTATAAGGAAAGAGATATAGCGTCAAGCCCACACTGGTGAAGATGTTCTTGAACATCGCAATAATCTGGAGAGCTAACACATCCTGTCTGCAGTCGTCGCCCACTTTGAAAATCGCTTGTTGCCAGACGTCATATTTAACCTTTGTCTCGGTACCCGCCCCATTGCCATCCAAGATCAAATCCGGATCTGTATTGACGACGACACGATCTTTCTGTACCTTGAAAGTCGCCATAAAGGGGGCCTGATATACGATCAGAAGTCAATAATAGGTAGAATCAACTGGTGTCACCTTGGCATGACTTTGTAACGGCCTTCCAGACTTCTTATCGATGTCAACCACTATTCCGTCAGGATTACTGGGTAGATACACGCCGACATTAACGTCAATCTTCGCCATCTCTTCGTCAATTTTTGCCTAACGAAGAATGAGAACTTTTTCAAAGAGGAATTTGTTCGAATACCAACTTTCTTTTCCGGTTTAGTCCTTTTGATGAACGGCTTGAGTTTCCCGGAAATCGAGGTCACTTCGTCGAAGAAATTGAACTCGAGATTGTAGAATTCTCTGGCACCACCCGAAAGGGATTCAACAATTCGCTCCGTCATGAGGTCAAGAGTCGGCTTTATTGGATCCTCCTATTGCACAATTTAGAAAGCGATGGGTCAAGAACGGAAAAAACGTACTATTTCTGCCGCATCATCTTTGTAACAGTTTGCCTTCATATTCCAAATGATCTGGTGGCAAAACAGCTGGGAGATCTTCGTCGTCTCGAAAATGAACTGGGCCACATAACCTTGGCAACCCATTCAGACAAAGGTAGAAAAAGGTGTAAAAGCACGCACCAAGCTTATCATATCGTAATGCTTGAACTACCTGAGGAACGAAAAAGAACGTGAGATTGACAGGATGCTGTTCGAGCACTCGGTGAGCATATTGAATGAGGAGTGGTTCGTTGTTGTAACGGGGTTCGAAGAAACCAATAGCAATGACGGGTGGGACAGGACACCACAAGAGAAGGTGCTTCAGGATGCATCATGAGCTGTTGTTGTAGAGAGACATGAGCTTGACTTGCCTTGAAATCCCTTCGGACATATTCATCGACCTTTTCACCAACAAAGAGAGGTAAGGCTTCTGGAACGTCAAGAACTTCCAAAGGATTTGCGCGGACCATCTTGGTCACTTCGTTTCGGACAACAGTAGGAGTCTTGAAACGTTCTACGAGATGCACAGCAATGGCAGGCGCGATATCCCACACAGTACGAAGGATCGCATGCCAAGCAGTCTGTAGAGCGTTTCAATGATAGTAAATCTTAGGTGGACGGATGAAATTTCTTACGTCAACCATTGCAGTACCAGTGGTTCCAATGTGATCATTACTTCGCTTAGGATCGTTGGTCGGATTGTTCCAAACAGCCAGTCTCATCATTTCGTTCTCTGTGAGAAGGCGCAGAGGATGATTCATGCTTCGAAGTCGGTTCGCATAGTCTGGGGTCGCGATGAAAAACCTATGATCTGAACTCAGAATTTAAGAAACGCTCACATGGTCCCCGGGTTGGTATTTGAGCTGGAGAGAGACTAGATATTTCAGAAGTTCCCCGAATGGAGTCCGTTTGTAGACAGGACAGAAATTCTGCTAGAACTTTTACGTCTGCATCTACTTGTGCCCGATTTGCACCGTAAGACCATCTACAGCTGCATTAGGATCTTCAAACCCGTAAAACGATACGAACATACTGAGGGCGGATGGAGAACCAAGAAAAAGCAACTGAATAGAGGCTTTCACGCAACAAGCCTTCTGAGTAAGGATCCAAATGAGAACTCTTCAGAGTCTCAAACCCAAAAAGGAGGAGAGAGAAACGTTCTTCGCGAGCCAGTGCATGGGTGCTTGAGTCTGATCAGTCAAGAGTCATGAAGTAAGATAGGGATTTATTTATACCTCATTAAACGGTATGCTCGTGCGGAACGTAGCACCAGGTGTTGAATCAAAAACATCATCCCGGGTCTACGATATCTAGCCGCTTGCAACCGGCTGAACAGCATTTGAAGAACGAGAACATGAGGAGTAAGCATTCGACGAGCATTTGCGCTTCCTTTGTCGATAACTTCCTTATCGGTAGGACTATAGTCGATTGGCTCATAAAAAGGATCTTGGTAGCTACACGAAAACTATCAATTATATCTTTGAGTAATGATGTATAAAACTTACTTGAGCGACGAGGAGAACATTCCTTTCTCGTGCTTTATGTTGTCTGACCATGCAGAAAGGACTTCAGCCATCAATGCAACTTCAATATCAGGTTTGTTCGAGATAACCCATGTCCAGACTTGGATACCAGCAGTTATGGCGGGTGGCGTCGAAACTTCGAACGGCAAGGCAACAAGATAATGAAGTAAGTCATGATCACACTGAATATAATGAAGGCATGAGTGAGATCCTCCAAATCAGGGAAAAGTAGGAAGGAAAACCTGTTCTAAAGAAAGCAATGTTGCTGCACATCTAAAGAGGAGCCTCTTTAGGTCATGCACTGTAAGCGTACTGCTCTTGTTTAGAACATCCTCGGTTGTACGAGACATTTTTCTTTTCAAATCTTGGATCTCGGTTGAAGGAGCGGAGTGTGGAGGTAGTTTATCCAGCTTGTCGGGGGCTGCAAGAATGTTAGTCGAATCTTCGCGTTCCTGTAAAAGACTAGCCTTGATGCCATGCCAAACAAACTCCAGCAATCTCTCCAGAGAAATAACTTTTGCTAGCAATTTCGTTTGCCAGACTTTTTGCTCCATCTGTTTTCCATTGAGAAAGGCTAGCAAGGCAAGCTGTCTCTAGGATCAACATAGGTCACCTCGAGATAACGCGCTGCTCACTGAGTTGACGTTCGACAGGACCAATTGCCTTGCCGAAATGTTCAGCAACAGATGCGCCGAGCTCGGAGGAGTGGCCTCCGGAACTCGATTGAGTGATAGCAAGGTATTTCTGAATGTTTCATTAGAACCATGGCAAAACACTTTGGGAATATAGAACCTGTAACGTGGACTGGAGTTCAATAGGAGCTCGCGCCATTGCCAGTTCGAACCAGGTGTTTGCGTTACGATACAACTTGCCAAGAATATCGTTTCGTCGTTGATAATCATCAGTCATCTGTAAAGTGATCCCAGTTCTTTCCGAATGGAACTCGTAAACAGGATTGTACTGCGTGAGAGGACAAATTAGATCACAGTTTCGTCGATTGAAATGAAGGAAGTAAACCTCGTCTAGAAATTCGTTCTCACACGATTGCTGAAGGAGTGTGAGGACCTCCAGAATCGCAAAGACGAAGGGTGGATCACACATTAGCGAAGGGAAAGACGTGATTAATCGATTAAGATATTTAGATGCTATTTCTCTTGCTTTCTCAATGCGATGGGTGGTGTAGACCAGAAGAGCTTGTAGTTCGGATGACAGATGAACGGGCAGCATTTGCTGGGAAGCCTGTGCGTTCAATTCATTGATGCAGTCACGAATGACCTAACACGGATATTAATTAACTTCATCAATGTGGGTTGCATTGTGCGCACCTTTTCTGCCGCTAATTCCATACAGGCAGACAAGCCAGGATGTTTATTAATACTATCGTTTGTGAAGTATGTGACGAGAGACGAAGGTAGCCCCGCCGCAGATCGCATACTTTCAATGTCGTGCATAGCTAGTACGAAAATGATCTGGCCAGGTGAGAGATTTCGGACGTCGCTGAGACGCAAGGATATGTGCTTCGTCAACGAGGTCCGGTGTTTCGCGATGATCTACGATACAGTCTAATGAACATAAGACCAGAACAGAGAAGTTATCAACACACTGTGTCAGCAAACTCCTGGCGAATGACGGAATTATATTCGACATCACTGGCAACGGAGTCATGGGGTTCTTCAAGAATCATCGACGGTGTTTTGATAGCAATATGAGATAGGGCAGGTTTCAACCAATTCATTGCATTATCTGCCTTATCTTTGTCGTTAGTGAACTGGAAGAGGACACATAGGAACCACATGTTTCTAAATAGAGAAACGACGCCGGTGGAGGGACTTATTTGAGGGTTAAAGTTTTCATGAGCTAATAGAGCATCGATCGGAAGGAGTAAAGAGGCCAGTTGCTCAATCATGTCATCTGTCTATCGCCATAAGTGAGCAACGAAGTCATTCAGGACAAAAGGTAACCAATGCGACCTTGACTTCGTGATTTGCAATTTTGAGATTCTGTATTGCGACACCTTTGTCGGCGAAGAGAGTGAGTAGCTCAACAAGGTATATGTCGTGAAGTTCAGGTCTCTTGTACAGTTCCTGAGCCAGCCTCGTTTGTGCAGCAAGAACCTTAAGATTATGTTAGAAAGGGCACGTCGGTAGAGTAACACGAACGGACCATATTGTTGGAAAACCGTGGATCATCTGGGTTGGCGGAGCGGTTGATCAGCGAGAATACGCGTATAATGTCGGCAAATGCGCTTTCTGGAGCTGAGAGGGCAAGGTCGACGAGATTGTAGGCAATGGCAGCTTCAACCGTGGGTTCTGCGTGTCGCAACCTTTGCAGCAACATCGAGATAGTAAGGCGAGTGACCTGATAATTGTGCTCAATAGCATTCAGACAGACAGTGAATGTCGATATGCATACCTCTTCAGTATTGAATTCGAGTGCTAGACGGGTCACGACAGATATGGTGCTGATACTGACAAGCCTTTTCTCATCCTCCGATAGACCACGCAAGCCGCTTTCAACTAATTGACTCGCAACGTAATCCTGAGAGTCATAAATTGAATTGTTACTGAGCTGCGATTCATTGGCATTTTTGTATGTGTCCTTGCTAGCTGCGGCAATGTAATTGAGGAGAGAATACATGTTCGACATGACGAGATCATCTCCAGGAGCGAGCTGTTCAAGGCAATGAGATAGATTGGAAGGTTTGATAGTAAGACATACACGAATACAATGGGCAAGGCATTTTGCAGCAGCAACTAAAGGTGGCGGTGCGCGACTCTCCGAAGCAAATGCAAATTCGAAAATAGGCAGAGGAGACGTAACAAAGCGACGGAGGTGAGTTGCCATCGTCGAAGCAATCTCCGGGAAGCTTTGGCGAGATGAGAAACCTCTCCGTTTGAAGCAATGCTTAATCACTTACCTTTGAACCAAAACTGTTGTAGCCTTTAAAGCTGCTTCTTGTACGAGATTGTCGGAGATAGGAGACTCTTCGCTCAACAATAACTGCAACCTGGAGAATAACTTTCCATCCAATTCTTGCAGCGCAACGGAGCACACAGAGGCCAGTTTCTGTAACGGTTGAATACTTTGAGAGACTCGTAGGGCTACAACGTACCAGGCTCTCCGACATGGTCTCCCAAGCATATGTATCGATTGAGGGTTCCGTCTCCATCTCGTCTATCTGGACCAACAGATCCGTGAAACATTGCATCGCATAAAGGACCGTGGACTTCAAGATGTTCACAATGTTCTCGTCACCAATTTCGCGCAGGATTGGGGCAGTTCGCATGAGAGAGAGCCAAGCCTTGTTAGCTGCCGCCGCTTCAGTAGTAGCTGCAGATGTCGTAGGTTGTGGGGGGACAAGAGCCTGAGCAAGGACTGTCCATTGTGTCTCTATAACACAGCAGACAATGAAATATCCGCTGAGAGGCCGACATTGTGTTACATAACGAGACACGAAGGTCTGGATGAAACGTAGAGAATCCCCGTCTGCCCCTTCTTTTTGGATGATCTCAACCAGAAGGTGATTCAGGCGATCGACAATGGTAGAAGAGCAAAGTTGGTTCGTGCGTGCCGCTATCTGTCCCCATTGATCAATAGTCCAGGCAAAGGATGTCGAACTGATGGCTCGATACAAGCCATGGATGGCAGGTATTAACTGAGTTAGAATAGAAATCGCTAGAGGTAGTTTAGGGTAGAAGTAAGGCCTGTAAAATGTTCCTCTTACAATCACTGGTCTTAATTTGTTCAACTGTTTGTGACAGGAAGAAGCAGATCGCCGAAGCTGCCTTCTCGGTGTATTGGGGATGAGAGCTCGACAATCGGAGGAGTGCAGAGACAGTGGAGTATACAAGTTGATCAGGGAGGGACCAATCTGCAATGGGTTGAAAATTATGGCCATAATTGGCTTTAAGTTTCGACAACGTACCCAGCCAAGAGAGGCACTTGTCAAAGTCGATGAAGGGCACATCATTGAGGATATCAACGAGAACGGGCATCAAAACATCGATACTCTCGTTAATGTGAGTTTCCGGAAAGTTGACGATGAGTTCTCCGAAAGCAATGTTGCAATGTACACGGGATGTGGACTTGACACACAGGAAATTAGACTCGCCAACCATCATGCTAATATACCATACTGCTTACCATAAAAACCCGCAAATCAGTCAATTTCTCTTCCCTTTCATCTCCAAACTCTTCCTCTTGCGCGTCTCCTGCTCGTGTATGCACCTTGGCTGCAATGAGAGTTTGAGCATGAAGTATATCATCCTCTGTCCCTCCAGGGCTTGATGCGAGGTCAGAGAGGATTCGCTGATGTATATTTAGTTCGAGACTAGAGAACATTATGTCAGACAAAACGGTTCTCTATGGAATGCGTATAGCTCTCACCAATCCATGTTGTAAATGGATTGCCCGATCGTAAGTATGTATCAACTTGTACCCGGCCCGATGACATGCTCCCGATGTTGCTTGCCATCAGCGAGATAGATAAATAATGCGTCCTCGTGCAAAGCACGTGACCTAAGTACTAGATAAGCCGAGTCTGTCGCGGCTGACGCGTTTTGTTTTGAGTTTGTTGAATTCTGCCTCCCACAACCAATTGCAAGCACCCGTAGCCAGACACGCGCATATGGCAAAACCAACAAGTAAATTGCAATGAACATTCTTACATGGAAACTAATCACGGTACTCATTGTATGATAGAAAACGCGGCGGATCCCCCCCGTACAGGGTCGAGACTTCCCCGGTCAGCAGCTCCTGTACATTTCGATATCGAAGACACCGACGACCAGATATCTGGAGGTGCTGAGAGTAATGATGATGCCGTTGGTGACATATCTATAATCCTGAAGGAGCACCATGGTCGGTTCCTAACCAATACAACATTCTTGTTTTCAAATACCCTCACGATATTCTGTCAGAACGTCAGGCAAAGAAAGCTTCCGCTCGGGCGTCAGCGTTTCAAACGCAGAAAAAAGCCATTTACGCAGCCGCACGCAAAGCCGCGCAAGACGTATCTAAAGCGGGTGTTGCATATCTGTGAATTCGACCATCGGGATGTTGTCTTCGGACTGATTGTGAATGCAGAGAACACGCTGTAGCAAGGATGCAGGAATTGAGAAATCAAGAAGTATCGCCCGAAAAGGCGTTTGCCGATTATGAACAGCTGCTCCGGGTCCAGGAGGTTCGCCCAGCCCAGCCATTATTCCAATGTTTTTCTTGATGTCAGGTCGAACAGGAAACATCGACATCCCTCTTATCTCTCTATCCTCCGTTCGTGAATGACTTGGCTTCTCAAAGATCCGAAGAAGTTAATACCGCCAGTGAGATGCGTCAGTCATTGTATTCATACCGATTCAACATTCATCGACAACCGAGATTTATGCATAGAGCGAAGAAATCCATACAGACGGGAAGAAGCTCTACGAAACTTCTCCAGAAGTGCTAGAGCGCACGTTGAAGAGGCTCGACAAAACGAGAGAGTACGCATATAACAAGTTCCCCCTTAGCGTTTTGATCTTGAACGTGACATAGGATGCGACTGACGCCTCGAAGTTGATCAAACATTACAAGAACCTCTTGCGCGCTTGACACCATTGAACACCACTTGCCTTCCAAATGCTGATATTGATACCATTCGCCAAAGAATCCGTGCGATCTTGCAGTTTTCATTGATGTGTCGACCTGTCGTATAGTATACAGTGTAGTATTACAATCCATGTCCATATTATTCCTACTAGCGATGTGATGCGTCGAGTTTGATGGGCGGAGATGGGATCAAATGCTTACAAGTTCAGAGAGAGATCTACGAAGTGCACTGGGACTAAGCGACGGGGTATCTTCTAGTCGTAGATGTAGGTACTCAGACAAGAAAACTCGAAGCATGATATTCCATCGCCTCATTGTAGGAATGTCCAATGCGGAAGCGTCATCCTGTACTTTCATTAATATCTTACATCTATCTGGGGACGTGGCAACAATTACCTTGAGAGTATGCCAGACACGCGGGAACGGCTCTGGAATAAGATGCAAAATGCTTACGCCTTTTTCGAGAAAAGGAAGATGATCGTCCCCTATATACCCAAAATTCATTTGTGCCTTTTGCCGTGACCTGAAATAACTGGACCATTGTCCTGGAGCCATTTGTTGATTATCGCCATAGGCGAAGGCGCCACTATCCCCTAATCTGCGCTCTACTGAGACCAAAGCATCGAATAGCCATGCAGTGTCAAGGAAAAAGGAACGAATCAAGGGTTGAGGTGCTCCTAGAAGGTCTAGTAGAATGAGGTGCTCAATACCATCCAGCTCGGTTGGTTGGAGGCCCATCAACCTTCGCTTCTCGTGGGGAGCGACATATGTAGACTCCCATTTATTCGCCAGATGTCTGGAAATAGTCAGCGAACTTTACTACTACCAGAGAAGTAGCACTACTCACCTGGCACCATAAATAGAATCCGTTGCAGTCCAGGAGACAAAAGCTTCTTCACCATCAAAAAAGACAAGTTGGAGCGTTGTATCGATGACGTCCTCATCCTCGTCGTCTCCTAGAATTCCTGCAGCTAGTCTTTTTTTACGTGCATCCAGCAGGGGGTTAAGAGCTTCGGCAAGGTCGAGCATCATGGCACAGGGTGCAGCTGAATCTGTAGCACCTACAAACTAAAGACGATCAGGGGTCTCAATGCTACTAACGTACGGCTGAAGGATACTTGATTATCAGGATAGGTTGCACCATATTTACTGTCATAGTGAGCAGACAATATAACTCGGCGACTTGCAGAGGGGTCTTTTGTCGCTATGACATTGACGAATCGCTTATTCCCAATTGGCGTCTTGTCTATGAATTCATCCACTTCAATGTGCCAGTCCAGTGCTTTGAGAGTTGAAATAATGTAGTTCCGGACAATGGTGCTATTCTCTGTGCCAGCTGTTGAATTTAGTCAGTCGAAAAGAAAATGTAACCGTAAGGTTAGACAGACGTACAAACGCGTGGAATCAATATTTTAGACAAATGCGATGCTGGATTCGAAGGGTCCAATTGCTTAATAGGATCAGGGTTCGATATTAGTTGTGTTATACTGGCAAGAGCCAGTTCGGGGAGTTCGCGCTCCCCAAGGGCAGAGGCTGAGTCGGCGCAGAACGGAAGAGCAAGAAGCAGAAATATCACTTCTAGCAAGTAGAGTAAAGTCATGATCGGTCTGGCCTCGACGTCGTTGTCGACACCTTGAGGTCGCTACCTTGAGCTGGGTAGAGACAAACAACTCGGTAAACAACGTGGCAAGTGCCTTCAACGTTCACACAACCCACGAGCAATCAGTGCAGTTCGATGGCGATACACGGTCTCTGGGTAGATTTGAGCTCTGATACAACTCATACGTCGCGGCTCATCCCCCTAATTGACAGGTCATAAACAAAGCGGGAGGACTCGTCTATCAGCGTAATTTCGCAGGTTTGTGGATCCCCGACGTGCGTGCGTGGCGCTTTGATAGCTTCCCTCAATAGATGGATTGGCTCACTTGACCTCAAACGAGTACCTCGTTCTTGCTGGAACCCTTCATGGTATTCACGCGATCACAAGTCGATTGTCTCCGGTGGGATCCAGTTCAGGTGCTCAAGTCATAGAGGGCGAGACGTTTAAGATCACTATCTTCCTTACAGCAACTGGTTCGTCGATTTTTTAACTTCCCTCGTTCATTCTCTTAGGCCCGAGTTAGGTACCAAGTTCGTTCTTCTTACATCCTTGGCCGATACATCTGCAGACGCAACACTGCAGAAAGTCTACGAGATATACGCGGATGCAGTCATGAAGAACCCTTTCCATACCCCCGAAATGCCCATTCGCAGCGAGGGCTTTGATACCCGTATCACTGCTCTTATAGGCAACGGTCAAGGATCATGATGTTTAGCCACCATTCTGTCTGTCCCAGGTCGACACCTGAAGCCTCTGCAGGGTATAACGCCTATACCCGCGTACGCAGCCATTGGCAGCCGGCTTACATCTACTGTGTAGTTGCATGCCTTTTGCTGCCGCACCTTGCACTTCTTGTTGCGAGATCTCAATGAGACAACGGGGGACACTCACAGCTACTTAATGTAATGTTTTTTGTTCCTACTTTACTGTTGACAGTGTTGTCCTTTCGTAGCCGCGCACTGGGGGTTTACTTAGTATATACTTAAACCTTGTCCAAACCTTGGAAGCATTACGTCAGAACAGTCAGGAGAACTTCGACGCGTCGAGTCTGATCGATCTGATCAGCGAACTCTTCTTCTCTACTCTCCCAGCATATACCTTGACTATGCAGGCTCAAGCGACGCGGACGGAAGTACAATCTATTACAGCGACACAGAGTCTGGCTGCTATCCAAACTATGCTCAGGGCTGGATTGGGATGTATCACGTATCTTAGGTGAGTAGATTCTATTTCACGACATCATTGGAACCTCGCTAACGCACTTTCAAGGGATTTGTTGCCGGAAGAGAACTTCACCCAAAGTTGATTCCAGTCGTACTGACCGAGAGATTGGTTCTTAATCTTCAATCAGGTCATCTCGTTGCTGATGAGGATTCTTCTATCTCGTATCGCCGCTCGGAGGACGCAAGTTTCTCCTCTGCGAGTAGCAAGCAAGGCCGAGGGTCGAACGGGTTCAAAATTACAGTGAGGACTCTATTATATGCTCGATCCAGCGCTGACCGGTCCTAAGACATTGACGCGTGGTTATTCTGATGAGGGAGACAAAATTTTGAACTACCTCGTATTTTCAATGTTCTTTACTCGTTAAAGTCATTTTTTTATGAGCTCTTTGCAGGAGAACGGCATTTTCGACGCTCTGCAAAAGGAATACTTAAAGAGCTTCATATTCGCCATTTACCTCGTGAGTTTTGTATACAATTGACGATGCGGTGAAAGCCTTCATCTCAACCCAACATCAGGATCGCAACGATCCGAATAAGTAAGTGCGCATATATTGTGGTCAACAGATTGCTGAATGTGGTCGACAGCATTATCGAAGCTTATACATTCAATTTTCAAGTAGGAAAGGGTTATTTACCTCTTGAATCATGTCTGATTGATCAATTACACAGTATCATACCTCTCCGGACACCGGTATCACAGTTCCTATCATGACCCTGGGAGAAGATTTACGTCAGATGTCCCTAAACAACGTTCACGATAGTCCCATCACGGAAGCGGCTAAGAGAGGGAGGGCTCCAACACTATTGGATGTAAAGAAAAGTGTGAAGGTTTGTTTAACTGATCTTGTTTCACCGTAGTTTACCTTGATTCACCAAACATCAGGCTCTCCTGAAGACCTTGATACAAGCCACAACACAGATGGATATTCTACCTAGTAAGTATATAAGGTATTGTCAATTAGCGATTGATGAATTACTATGTAGAACGCCGTTTTGCTACTTTCAAGCTATATTATACCGACAAGACTCCAACCGACTATGAACCGCCTCATTTTCAGTCGGGCGATGAAGAGAAAGATAAATGGTATTTTATGACTCATGACTTGGACGAAGTTCCAGACAAATGGAGCATTGGACGAGTCAACACAGGGCATCATTCGTCAGTTAATTATGACAGCCTGAAGTTTTTTGCTTCTCACTGATGCTCCTCAGGGTCAATCTGAGTGTTACTTCTATCGCTACCTACCTCCCCGCAAGTAGTTCCCTCAATAACGCCACTTTCGGAGGAACGATGTTACGATCAGCTGCGGCACCAGCTCTCACTCCAGCTCAAGAGGCTAGTCTTCGTGCCGCACAAGTAGAACAGCAGATTGTGGATGCCCAAACAAGGCGAGTAGCGTGGTCTGGCGACGAGGCCGTCGAGTTGGGTGACGCAGATGGTGAAGGAGAAGATGATCCCGATTATATGCGCCTTCCTGACGGGACCTACAAAAAAAGAGTTACAAGTGATGTCCCTGGGCCTCTGGTTCCGAGTGGAATCAGGAACAACGAAACTGGCGCCATCGAACCACTCTGTGGACCTATGGATATAGAAGAAGCTCATTTCGCAGGCGTTTCAGAGAAGGTGCCCACCAAATTGAATGAACTAGTAAGTGTTTCTTTCTTTTTCCTGCCTTGAACAATGACAATGATTTCCCTTCCAGAACCGTGAAAAAGGGAATGAAAAGTCAAATGTCGAACAAACGCAAGTCATGGATGATCTGTTCACGCAAGATATTCCGATGGCTTCTCCAAGCCCTGGCAATCAGTCTGCCACGTCGAGTGTTACCATGGACCCTATATTCCAGTCATCTCATGCCGAATCCAGCTGGTCTTCGCCGCCCTTGTCTCCTATTACTAGTACAATTTCTAGACACGGTAGCGATACTGACATTGATATGGTCAAAGAAATGCCCACTCAGTCAATCGTCGACGACACTGCGCCGCTCGGTTCTAGTTTATCCTCTTTTTACCCTAAACTTATGCTGATCGAAGGCTCATGGTAGACATGGAGACTCAGGTGGAGTCCATCGAGTCGTTCGGCTCGAATTCTGTGACCAAAGCTGCAGAGGGAAGTCAGGCCACTCCCAGACGAACTCTCTCGTCAATGAGGAAGAATATGCCCGATCGTGGACTCGAATGTGAATGCGGGGTCAACGTATGTTGTTCTTTCTCTCTTTGACGTCGCTCATTGGCCCGATTTCGACCCGCTGTTACCTTG
>JAGGAW010025807.1:0-24033 GCA_017657375.1 Termitomyces sp. T27 | reverse complement strand
TGTTACCTTGCAGATCGAGGATCCAAGTTGCTTCTGTGAGGGTGGTTGTGGGAAATGGTTTCATATTTGGTTTGTTCTTTCCTTTGAATTTGGTTTCGTCTTTGGTTTCGTCGTTTTCAACGTCCTGTTATATAGGTGCATGGGGTAACTGCTCTAATGACCTGTTAACAAGTGAAGCCGTAGCCTTGACTCTTATCTAGGTATCACTCCGTCGACGACCCTCGCTTGCCTTCAGAATTCCATTGTTTCTCTTGCCGCCTGAAAGCTGATCAGTCCTGGCCGCTGATCACCAGCCTATACAATACTATTCTTTGCAAATTCCAAGACCTTTCTCTCTTCAGGCATGCTTTTTTAGTATCACCCTCGATCGTTTTCTGATACATCATGATCTGGTTCAGACGGTCCATCAAAATCGTCGAAACATTCAAGGGGACTTTTATTATAGCTGACTTCACGAAAGCAAATGGTGTGACTCGTTACCGTTGCAGTTTCTTGTCATTCTCACCAAAAGTGTATTGAGGCACATCTCGGGACGTTTCTCGCCGTCTGATCGGGAGGCTAGAAAGAGAAGGTGAACGCAACCTGTCTTGATGTGGCGGATACTTACCCTAAATAACTCACAGGATTTTTGATCCAGCAGACAACTACTCTCGACGACCTCGGATTTCCGCAGATAGGGAATGCTAACATAAAAGGAAATGCTAAAGCGAAACAACCTAAGGCCAGGAAGAATATGCAACCAAAAACTTTTATCGTCAATCGCGAAGCGCTGAGTGGTACAAGATATGCAGAGTATTTCAATCCGGATCCAGCTATTGAACAGCGTCTTCTGAAGATTGTGGAATTGGTACATATTTATGCTTCTACCGATGAATATGGTTATCTAATCACATATAGACATCCCGGCTGAAACTTTCTCATAAAAATACCAATACCGATACTTCGAACGCGGTGCCTTCTCATCTAGCCCAGATATCTTTGGAAGAAACTCGCAAGGGGACTCAGACGCAGTTGGAGACTCAGATGGTGCCAGCTGATTTTGGCTTGAAACGAAGCAACCCTGCAAACGACAACGACGGAACTCCAAAACCCAAAAAGAAAAAGACCAAAATTTCAGTCACATACGGCTTGGATCTGGCGGAGTGATCTCTGAGGTTGTTCTCGACTTGCCTTTTCTCTGGTCTTCAGTGCTTCTATCATTAACGCTATTGCTGCTTTCTGGAAACTCTCCCTGCGTGACCGCTTTCGGGCTCTTATTCTGGTGGTTTCATCCTTCTTTCTTGTACCTATAGTCAGTTGTGCAGCCGTTTTGTACCTTTTCAATCGAAAGACACGTCTATGACACGTGTATCATCTTGCCCGAGCAGTTCCCTTAAAAATGGGTCCTTGACATCTAATCTTATCTTTCGGAGATTGCGCCTGCCCTGAAGTTAATAAGATAAAAACTCATTCCAGTTGTAAAAGACACTTCTATCCCCTCTCGATTTTTTGACTCGTCATACTCTTCTTCCCCAGGTGTGATGAACCGCATCGGGAGGTCCTCGCAGGAGATGAAGTAATGGTGCATGGCATAGACTACACCTCCGTATCTCTCGGCTGCCTGTGTATCACGGCAGTACGGGCTCGTTAGAGTGGTGCACATTATAGGATTTATTAATGAGATTGTATTTGTTCGCAAATTTTAAAGAGACGGACCTAGATGCAGATGTATGTTTCGAAAACACGGTTGAATGAAGCTTTTTGGTGGACGCGTGGCCATGTGTCATTGATCCACAAGCATCAAGAATTTCATTTTTGACATTGAATCGATATCATTCCTGCAACTTCATTTGCGCGTTTTAGGAGCTATGCCTTACAAGTTATCTGCATCTTTGATTGCTCATTCGGCAGACGTCCGTTTTACATTTTGTCTTGTGCGTCGAGAATCTGACAGATTCTAGGTGCGTGCACTGAGCTCACCAACAACCGACCTCATTTTGTCCGCCTCGCGTGATGCCACCGCCATTCCCTGGCAGAAGTCATCACCCGATGCTCCCTTCGTACCGCTAACCGTTCTCAGAGCTGGTTCTCGTTATGTCAACTCGGTCGCTTATATCGCCCCGACCTCGGATGCACCAAAAGGTTGGCTGTGACGTACTTCCTTCTGCTGCGATCGCTGAGATACTTCAAGGTTATGCTGTGACTGGTGGACAGGACACGGTCGTCAACGTATTCCGCCTCGATGCTCCTCGAGATGATCCTGATTTTTCTCTTCTTGGCCACACTGAAAACATCTGCGCGCTCGATGTCACTCCTGGTGGCGCCATAATCTCGGGATCCTGGGACAGGTGTGGATCTCAATATGACCTCGAATTCCTTGGCCTCATTTTCCATAGGACTGCCAAAGTTTGGAAAAATTTCGCGTTGGCGTATGACTTGAGAGGCCATCAGCAATCGGTGTGGGCTGTGTTGGCAGTCGATGAAGACCAGTACCTGACTGGTATGACTATTACAATGATATATTGGAACTGATTATGGACAATTGTGTGTATCTAGGATCGGCGGACAAGACGATTAAACTTTGGCAACAACACAAGGCCGTCCATACTTATGAGGGACACCGAGATGCTGTTAGAGGATTAGCTTTGGTCCCTGATATTGGATTCGCATCTTGTTCGAATGACAGGTAAACTTGTCTACAATCTATTTTACTGCGGTGACTGAATTCTTGTAAGTGAAATTCGTGTCTGGACATTTGGTGGCGATCTAGTTTACACGCTATCCGGTCATACGTCTTTTGTCTACAGTTTGTCCGTTCTTCCAACTGGGGACATAGTATCCGGTGGCGAAGATCGAACTGTCCGCATATGGCGAGGTCAGTATCTTGGAAACAACTCTGGTGCTATGGCTTAATTGTTTCTTTCAGACGGAGAATGCATACAAACGCTTGTTCATCCAGCTATCTCGGTCTGGGCCGTATCTTCAATGCCAAATGGCGATATTGTCAGTGGCTGTAGTGACAGTGTTGTGCGCGTCTTTAGTGCTTCAGAAGAGCGTTGGGCCTCGGAGGTAGATCTAAAAGAACACGACGAGAAGGTTGCGAGCACGGCATTACCCTCTCAGCAGGTGGGAGATATTAAAAAGAGTGACCTGCCAGGATCGGAAGCTTTGGATCTTCCAGGTATGGCTTTGAGTATATCCTTTTTTAGAGAAACTAACATTTTGACAGGCAAGAAGCCAGGTGAAGTCAAGATGATCAGGAATGGATCCGTCGTTGAAGCACATCAGGTAATCTTTTTCTCCATGTTGTCTAGACTTGACGGTAATCATTTTTCAACCTAGTGGGATAGTGCTACGAATTCATGGCAAAAGATTGGAGATGTTGTTGACGCTGTCGGTCAAGGACGGAAGCAATTATACCAGGGCAGGGAGTACGACTATGTCTTTGATGTTGACATCCAAGATGGAGTTCCTCCGTTGAAGCTTCCTTATAATGTAACAGGTAAAACTCATCTCTCGAAACACTTACATTTCTTCATGCCCTTGCAGAAAATCCGTTCTCCGCTGCCCAAAAGTTCTTAGAATCGAATGACCTTCCCTTGACATACATCGATGAAGTCGTCAAGTTCATTGAGAAAAACACGACTGGTGCTAGTATCGGCACTGGTGAGGAGTATGTCGACCCGTACACAGGTGAGTTGGGCCATTTCGAGTCTGTAATCTTAGAATATTGATCCTCTGAAGGGGCTTCTAGGTACCGTAGTATATCGTCCGCCCCTTCAGGACCAGCATCAAGTTACCAGGACCCTTATACCGGTGCATCGCGATACACAGCAACATCAGCGGCCTCTCCGCCCCCGGCTGCTGCATCTCAATACATGGACCCATTTACAGGTGCATCTAGGTACTCTGGTGCACCGCAACCTCCTGCCTCAACTATTGCTGCCAAAGTTCTTCCAATTGTATGTGCACGTGCATGCTCTTCCGCGAAAATGATTGTTAACGTGGCTGGTCAGGAAAAATTCATCACATTCAAACAAGCCAATGTCTCTGCGATGCAAGGAAAGCTGCAACAATTCGACGAAGCACTACGGAACGAGATAGTGAGATAGATCGGCATACTTTGGTCTCATCTTCTCATCATTCGTTCGATAGTCAACTTCAAGTCTTGCTATGTATCCTGATGAGAGCATCAAGATTGAAGAGGCATTCAATTTCCTCAATGCTGCTACTGCCACGCCACCAAGACGACCAATTGTTACACTTGCAGCAGCGCACATAGAGACGATTGTCCAAGTTCTTGAACGCTGGCCATCGTTGCAACGCTTCCCAGGCATGTCTCATGTTTCAGAACCTGTGTCTTGGGCCTAATCTAGTTGCAGTCATCGATCTTAGTCGCCTTGTGACAGGGTTTGCTCCTGAAGCATTTGACGTTCCGGGCTTGAAAGAGAAGTTCGTGGAAGCCTTATTTGTGGCTTCGGAATGGGGGGCATCGTGGTCGCTTCCTCTACCTAAACCGAAGGAGACAAATATCCTTCTTCTGTTCCGAACCCTGACAAATCTCTTTCAGGAAAAGATTTCTCTTAGTGGGACGTGGAATGGAAAAGTAAGCTAGTGATAGCATGGGTAAAGTTGACGTTCCCTGATTCTTTCAACCAGGTTCTAGAGTATTTAGGTCAAGCTCCTTACTCTTCTTTGAACAAGACTCACCGTGTCGCTCTCGCAACAATCTTGTTCAAGTCAGTGTCATGTCCCTTCGACACCTGTACACGATTGTTGACTTCTTCCTCAGCGCTTCATGTGTTGCCCTGCGCACACCCGTAGAGAAGGCTTTCTCTGATCAGCTGATATCACTAATACTTCAAGTAAATTTTTATACACCGTTTCACTACACTGGATCACTGACACTTCCTTCCAGATTTTGGAGTCGGAAACTGCGGACTCCGAAGCAGTGTACCGTGCGCTGGTCGGACTCGGCAATCTTGTGGGTTTTCACTTCTCAGTTCCTTGCTGATCATTGACAAATAACAGATCCATGCGTTTAAAGCTCAAAATCGGCTCGATGTTAGCCAATCTGGCGAGATTGCGGTACGAATCCGAAAATTGCCGATTACTTTCCCGGAAGAGCGGGTGCAGAATGTGACCCAAGAGATTACTGCTCTGATATCGTAAGCTTTTCTTCCCTTGTCTGCCGTAGAGACCGTAGGTTAGTAGACGGAAGACACTCTTGGTTCGGATTACTTCGTGTATTACAAGGATGAATTGGACTGATAGGGTTCAGACGTTGTATCAAATATGCAATTAGACCTAGTTGGCGCATATAGACAGTCTTCATGGCATGAAAGTACTGTTCACAATTATCTGCATATTACATAAGGTAAGGGCTCATCATAGGAGTAAGTATGATCCATATGCATCAGTCAAATTGGGACATTAATCAAACTTTTCCTTTCCTGCGCTTGCAGTCTGATCAGCTGTCTAGCCAACTATGATACTCGAACCATCAAAACGTGTGGTGTGGGGTACTCGATATTCCAAGTAATCACCAGCATGCCCATCCTTGCTCGAGTCTACATCGTTCGACACGGAGAAACGCAGGAGAACCGGGACGGAATTATTCAAGGTCAACTAGACACAGCACTGAACGATGTGGGCTTGGAGCAAGCAAGGATTGTTGGGGAGGAGCTGCGATCGGTACCCTTTGAGATTGCATTCAGCAGCGATCTCAATCGTGCGGTCAAAGTACATGGATTTACTACGCCACGTCTTTCCGGGTGCTGATTTGCACAGACTGCAGAAGCAATTTTGGCACATCACCCCGACATCAAACTGCAAAAGAGAGTGGAGCTGCGAGAACGGGTGTGTCGCATCTACTTTTTTTCTCGGGCAATTACTTGACGCAGCCTACGCTAGTTCATGGGCGAGCTGCAAGGCAAGACAGAAACAACGAAGTTGCGAGCTGCAAGTGCGAAAATGACGATGGAATCGGGGGCTTTCTTCGCAGCTCGGGCCGAGACTTGGTGGTTGAAGGACATTGTGAATGGTACGGATATGCTGCCTCCCAGAAACGACCCTTACTACATCCTCGTCACTACACACGGTGGCTTCATCGGAACGTTGACGAGGAGCTTGATTCACGGCAGAAGGGTCAGCTGTGCATCTGGTGTGGTTGTTCAGCGATGTTTGAACACGTCAGTGACAATCATCGATGTTGATCACACAGGACTTGGGGTGATCATGCAGTGGGCAGATACGTCTCACCTGAAGGACTCTTCTGACGGAACTGTGGAGGAGAACGCGGACGAAATCCCCTTGCTTGTCAAGGGTGTTCATTAGTAAATACTGCCGGAGAATGCCTGACCGTGGGACACCATGAATCACTTCGACCTGACCTGTCTGGACTTTGAGGTGAGGCAACGTAGAGGTTAGATATGCCTGCTGAGGGTGGCGCAATTCACATATGTCATATGCATGTTTGTCCTTACGAGTTGTAACCCGGTAATCTGCGTTCGCTCTCAGACTCCAGTGACGTCACCCGTGACGCGTGACCTCTCGGTCTCGGAGCACATGCGCGTCAGCGCGCTTGAGCCATTTGTGAATCTTGAATCAAACAAGTTTGTCAAACTGTTTTACTGCTAGCGCTCATTCTACTTGGTATTACTTGTACATTCGTCAAACGAACCTAAGCAAGTGTGTTGTCGACTTCGTCGACACTTCAAATGAAGACGATTTGTTTATTCGCGTCCGTTCTCGGCACGTGTACGTGTTGCACCGCCTTCAACGTTTTCAAAACCAACATATGTATCCACTCTGATCCACTCTTCCCCTTCATTTTCTACTGTGACCATGCCCGACGAAACCCAACCCCTGTTAAGTCACGTCGAGAATGGCACCCAGCCTGTCCCTCCTCGCCCCCTTTTAGAAAGAACCTTCGCCTTTTTCAAATCGGAAGGCGAACCGTCATTCGTTGACTCCTTTCGTTGGTTTTTTTTGCAATCCTGGGTTAACACTCTCCTCGTATTCATTCCTTTAAGCTTCATTTCTCACCATTTGAATTGGGATGCGGCACTTCGGTTCATCTTTAGTTTTGTCGCTATTGTCCCTCTTGCAAAGGTAGTTTCTTGAGCACGTCATTGGCCACACAATGGCGCTAATCATGGAGTAAGCTTCTCGGCGACGCGACAGAACAATTGTCCACCAAGCTGGGACCAACTCTCGCAGGTCTTTTGAACGCGTCTTTCGGTAATGCCGTCGAGATAATTGTCGGTGTGGCTGCCTTGCTCCAAGGTAATTGATTGGAAAAATCTTCGGTTTCTTCCTCTTGTTCATACTTTACAACAGGCGAGTTGCGCATTGTTCAGACTTCGGTAATTATAAGCCGCTTCTGACGCATTACACCGGGGTATTGATCATGTCTCAGATGCTGGGCTCCATCCTGTCCAACATCCTTTTAGTTCTAGGATGCTCTTTCCTTGCGGGTTAGTTCTCGTAGAGAAGATCGACTGGATTGATTGAAGCTTGTTCATCTAGCTGGTTTCAAATTTGACCATTCTGAGTTCCAAGCAACAGGCGCCCAGGCGTGAGTCTATTATCATCTGCTGTATGAAGTACTCCTCACGCTTTACAGTTCCGCCTCTGTATGACTTTGAATCACTTTTCATTTCTATCTGCAAATTAATTCATCCCCCGCCAGTTTATGACGCTGGCTTGCATCAGTCAGTTCCACACTTCCAGTATAACGCATGCCCCAACTCATCGCATCGCCTAGCACTCGTAATTCCGGCCGCCTATCACAGTACTCAGTCTAAGAATGGAAAAGGTACCGTGGGTACTTCGCCAAACTCTGTGCACTTTGACATGCGGATATCTGATATAGGTGAAGCCGGCTTGCTTGCCATCTCAAGGGGAACAGCCATTCTACTGTTGGGCGTCTACTTTGCATACATTGTTTTCCAGGTCAGTTCAAACCTCCATCATTCAATGGTAATGCTAACCGAACACACGACCCTCAGCTTAAGACCCACCCGCATTACTTCGAAGCACAAAAGAAGAGGGATGATGAGGAAGAACAACAGAGAATGAGCAGCGCCGCCTCTGCAACAGCGTCTGTATCCTAGTTTTCTAATTAGTGAACATGCTAACGATCGTCACAGTTTACTTGGCGTCACTGTAGTGACTTCATTCTGTGCTGATTATCGTAAGTTTCCTGCTATGAAAGAGAAAAGATAATAATCACAGTGTCCAGTGGTTGCATCCATTGAGGAGACCGCAGAACGGTATTCCATTCCAAAAACTTTCATCGGTCTGATTCTCTTACCCATTGTTGTAAGTGTTCCACTTCGAACGTGTAGAAATCGCATGATTCACATAGAACATCATTAGGGTAATGCCGCCGAACATGTTACTGCTATTTTCATGGCCTTAAAGGACAAAATGGAAATCACGATTGGCGTCTGCGTAGGCAGTTCGATCGTTAGTAACATCTCACTGATATCTTTCTTGCACTTAACCTTTTTCTCCAGCAAATTGCCGCGTTTGTAATTCCACTCTTGGTCATTGTCGGCTGGATGTATGTTCGTTCAACTTCTGTAACAACATCAAAGTCAATTTCCTTTACAGCACCGGCCACGAGTTAACACTTTTCTTCGCTGACTTTGAGGCTAGTCGCCCAACATTACCTTTCTATTATCCATGAAGTAACGTTCTTACAGACGGTTGTATTCTTCGCTTCCGTGCTTCTTGTCAATACGCTTCTCCAGTATGTCGCCCTCTATATCCTTCCATTATAATTTGTCTAAGCTAATGTACAGGGATGGCCTGTCAAACTATATGGAGGGAGTCATGTACGATAGCTATCAACTGTTTGAAATCATCTATTTATAGACTAACCTCATTTTTAGGCTCGTCACACTGTATCTTGTCATTGCGCTTTCCTGTAGGTCTTTTCAATCTTCACAGCTCCCACCTATTGATTTGTTTCAGTCTGGGTCGCCTAAAACGAGTTTTGCCATTCTTCGGTTTGTTTGCCCCTTTTTACTCTTCGTAATCTTGTTTATTCTTTCTAACCCAATGCTAACCCTTCCGACACACCAATGTATTGACATAAAAATCCTGTGATCTTTGACCAATGCCGGGCCAACTTGAACCTCTACCCTTATTTTTGGTAACATCTCAAGTGAATTTTATTACTATATCTACATATGTTCATCTTCTAGCTACTTCTTATCCCTTCACAGTGCTATTATATATCTCTACCTTCTGAGCCACAGCCTCAATATGTGATTTTTTCAACTCGCTGCCCGATGAACTTTTCGAATGGGGATCTCGACTAGCAGGCACCCTAACTCCGAAGGTAAGCTCCTATATCAGGCGCAACTCTCATCGCATTGTGCACTCGTAAGTTTTACTCCGGTCTTAAGCCATATTCTTTGAGCCGTTTGATCTCTTGCTAGAAGCGCGTTCTTTAGTCCAAGGACTGCAAACGGCTCATCGGCTCCCAGGGTAGCACCAGTTTGAAGGAGTTTGTCGACGATGCCTTCATGGCCCTGACGAGCAGCCTGGCAATACTAATCGGTATCAACGTAAGTGTTAAAGAATAGGGTCACGCGCACATAATACAGCGCTGTGTGCCCTAGTGAGTCGCGCATGTGGACCAGTGCTCCGGAACGGAGTAACAAGTCAACGGCTTGCACACCGCCATTGAGACATGCTGCATGTAACGGCGTCTGTCCATTTGTGGGATCCGGGCAATTGACGATGCCACCGGCGACATTCACGGTTTTACGTGGTTCTTCAATTCCATCCTTCCCACTGTAAGTGTCGATGCAGAGCCGTATGTTCACGATGTCATTTTTAGCTGCCGCTAGATGTATCAAAAATGGTATGAGCACGGCCTCGGTAGTTGCTGCCTCTCCGGCTGTCCAAGCCCACGGAGCAGTCGCGTCACGCACAGCCGACTCAATGGGTGTGTTGGGCGTTAGCGTGATTTGTGGTCCAGACGTGGGTGGCTGTGTGAGCCTTACGAACTCGGATAAGATGCCTTGGATGTTCTCAAGGGTTCTCCCAACCGAAACAGGATTGGATGGCATCGAACACGAATATCGGGTTAATTCGCCGCGCAAGGATGTCGCCATAAGATCGCGAACATCAGCAATTGTAAGTTCCGGTTTCGACAGTAGATAGCTTAATTTCGTGAGCGCACACTGTAAAGGGGTGAGTACATATTGATGCATCAGAGAATGGTAGGGCACCTCCGGAGTCATGTCATTACCGGGCACGACGCCAGCTTGTAATAAAGTCCTTCCCGTCTCATATGTATCTGACACAGACCCCTTTTCACACTGAGTGATTGCAACTACGATGACGCCGCGATCACAAGCTTCCTTGAGCACCTGTAACAGATCCGCACGCTGTGGGGCGTTACCGGCACCAAAAGTCTCCAGAATTACCCCGCGGATTGGTGGCGAAAAGAAGGCTTTAATAGTTGACGCCGATACACCCGGGAAGAGGCGTAAAGTTGCAACGTGAGGACTCATCTCTGACGAGCATTGAACGCACGGTGATCGTATATCCGGAGAGGCTTACGTTTATGAGCTCGAAAAGGGCGAAAACCAGTTTGCCGGAGGACGTTGTTCCAATTAACAACAATCTCAATACCCACTAGATCGGACATGAAAAGTTGTTCCAAAGTTGGCCTGATCAACATACCGTCCACCAGAGGGGGAAAATTAGGGCTAGAAAATGCACTTAGATCATATGACGACATCTTCGAGGTCCTGTTTCCTCTGTAAAGAGTGTGATTGAAGTAAATGCTGCACTCTTTTCAGAATTAGTGAAGGAACAATATCACATCCCGCCGTAAATACCTGGTATAATGTAGTGACCTGCAATTGTGAGTGCTCCGATAAAATTGTCAACAGCATCATTTCGTAGCTGTGACATTGGGATTTGGGCGCCCGTCAGAATCTGAAAAGAGATGCATTGATTGGTATGTAACGTGAAAGTAGAAGAATAGCCAACTGACCACGGTCTTGCCAAGGTCTTCTAGCATAAAACTAAGAGCACTCGCAGTATACGCCATTGTATCTGTACCATGTAGAACCAAGAACGCGTCAAACTCATAGTTGAGTTCAATTTCAGTGGCGATGCGGACCCAGTCTGACGGATACAACATGTGATGGGTCCGTAAGGCGTCATGCAGTGTAGGGTCCTACCATCTATTTCAACATTGCTGCTGTCTAACAAGGGATTCCACTAGCTGAACCCATGTTATCGCGTGAAACACACAAAATGAATATAATCACCTCCAAAATAGCGTATCTGATTGATCTACTCCCCGTTCCACCTGGAACTGTGCCACGCGGCGTAATCAAGCTCGGAAGATGAGCCTCATATACATTCTCTGACACTTGAATGCATATTGGTTGATTATATTGTTGCTGGTTTGAAGACAACGGAACGGGAACACCAATCGGCCGGGATGATCGCACGAGCAACGTTCGCTGTGGCTGGGTGTTAGGAGTTGCGACGCCACCCTGGGGAATCATTCTACTACCGCTGCTCCAATTTCTAAAACCTTGCACGGAGCTTGAATTGGAAAACAAAGAGTCTTGCTGGGGATCGTGGAATCTCGTCTGGCTTCGCAGCGTCTCTGTCAAGAAATATGGTTCTGGAACATAACCCTGCTGGCCGACCAGCATGCCAACTGTACCCCCTGCAACCACGAGTCAGATTAACTAGGAAAAGATCCATGTATCACACCTGTGTATATCACAAGAACACGGGATTCATGTACTGACTGTACGGCATCTAAGCCATAGCCCTCTTTGCCTTCGATGTTTAGGGTCTTGACATTATCAATACTATCAGTGATGGTCTTTTCAGTCAAGATCTTCAAAATATTATCCATCCTACGTGGAGGAATGTATCAGCGAAGCTCTGAATGTAGCTCGTCAGAGATACTCACGCTGCTCAGTCCGAGATCTGAACGCAAATTTGCAAACCGAGGTAATATGGAGGTATATTCATTCAACGTAGCTCTGGGCGTGGGAAGGGTAATTTTACATAGTCATTTCTGTATTCGGCGACTCGGAGATTTGAGCATCGATCGGCACTAGTAGAAATTATTTAAAGTCCTTCTATCGAGACCTCCCAGTGCCCATAGCTGTCATCTCTACAACCATGGAGGCCCTTTCCAGAGTTTTTCAAGAGAAAAAAGCACAAGTATGCGTATCTCATCCGTTTGAATGACATGTAACTCGGCCTATTCCCTTAGGACACCCCTGCACTTGTAACTTTCGTCACTGCTGGTTATCCCACACCCGATGACACAGTCCCAATACTACTCGCAATGCAAACTGGTGGTGCAGATATCATAGAGCTTGGAATGCCTTTCTCTGACCCCATGGCTGATGGTCCTGCCATTCAAGAAACTAATACAGTGCGTACCACGGTCCATTTGTCCAACGCGTTCTGATGTGCCCTAGATTGCTCTCAGAAATAATGTTGACTTATCTGTTACTCTTGGTCTACTTAAGAAATCTAGAAGCCAGGGTCTCACTGTCCCTGTGGTTTTAATGGGTCGGTTCACTTGTAATCGTCTGCTGCTGAAGTATTGATGCTGTCGTCAGGGTATTACAACCCCATACTTGCCTACGGAGAGGACAAGGCCATACAGTATGCAGCGGAAGCTGGCGCGAGTGGGTTCATTATGGTTGATCTACCTCCTGAAGAAGCTGTCACCTTCCGCGAAAAGTGCAGGAAGGCAAAGTTAGTTTCGTCCAATGCTCCTCGGATCTCACTCACAATTGCTTGAAGTCTTTCTTACGTGCCTCTGATCGCGCCATCGACGACAGTCCCGCGTATCAAGTTCCTTTCATCTATTGCGGATTCATTTATTTACATCGTTTCGAAGGTGGATAACTAACTATTGCCCTATCAATGACGTTCACTTCAACTGAATGAGTTTTCAGATGGGTACAACGGGATCTTCAGTGACTGGCACTCTTAACACAGAACTACCCGATATTATCGCCCGAGTACGCGATTTCGCCACCGTCCCTCTCGCTGTTGGCTTTGGTGTTGCAACGCGCGATCACGTCAATACCGTCTTCGATGCTGGTGCTGACGGTGTTGTAATTGGAAGTCGTCTGGTTCACATCTTGAAGACTTCCGCTCCTGGCGAGGCTGGAAAAAGAGTTGAACTCTTCTGCCGCGAAATCAGCGGAAAGGGAGAGCCTCCCCACATCCGGTCTTCTCGTCCACAAAGAACTACCAGTGCTGTTCCCTCGGTGCCCTTATCTGAATCTACCTCAGACTTACCTGATTTGCCGGCAAGGTTCGGTCAATTTGGCGGACAATACGTCCCAGAGGCACTTGTTGACTGTCTTGCGGAGCTTGAGGAAGCTCACAAGTCTGCTATGGCTGATCCCGAGTTTTGGAGAGAGTTCCGCAGTCACTTCAAATACATCAACCGACCCTCTCAACTTTATTACGCTGAGAATCTCACTAAGGAGGCCGGTGGAGCCAAGATTTGGCTGAAACGCGAAGACCTGTGAGTGCGCCATCATCAACTCGTACGACAGCAACTGAAATATAGATCTTCAGAAACCACACAGGTTCACATAAAATCAATAACGCTATAGGACAGGTAAGTGTAGTATTCACAATTCATTTTCACATTACGTTGACTCCGGAAAACAAAACCCAGATACTCTTAGCGCGCCGTATCGGTAAGACCCGTATAATCGCAGAAACAGGTGCCGGTCAGCATGGTGTTGCAACTGCCACTGTGTGTGCCAAATTTGGGATGGAATGTGTGATTTACATGGGGGCGGAAGATGTCCGGCGTCAGGCCCTCAATGTTTTCCGGATAGAAATGCTTGGCGGAAAGGTGATGGATATTCCGATTTCCAGCATTTCTTCGCTCAATCCTGTTACTGCCATAGGTCGTTCCTGTGCAGTCTGGATCGTGCACATTGAAGGATGCAGTCAACGAGGCCATGCGAGACTGGGTTTCTAATTTGTCTACCACACACTACCTTGTGGGATCTGTGATCGGCCCGCATCCATTCCCGACTATCGTTCGCGACTTTCAGAAGATTATCGGTGAGGAGATCAAACAGCAATTGCAAGTTGCAGCTGGAAAGCTCCCTGACGTTGTCGTCGCGTGCGTTGGTGGCGGAAGCAATGCCATTGGAACTTTCTATGACTTCATCAAGAATGAAGGTGTTAGGCTTGTTGGTGTTGAGGCGGGTGGGGAAGGTGAGTAGTTATTTGTATTCCACAAGAATTTACGCTGAGATTCATGTCGCATGTCAGGTATCGATGGTGACCGGCATAGCGCCACCTTGTCCAAGGGCCAGCCTGGGGTCCTGCATGGTGTTCGGACGTACATCCTCCAGTCAAAAACAGGACAAATCGTTGAAACCCACTCGATTAGCGCTGGGTTAGATTACCCTGGCGTGGGCCCTGAGCATGCTTGGCTAAAAGATTCTGGAAGGGCTGAGTATGTTGTTGCCACTGATGAACAGGCTCTCCGTGGGTTCAGAATGCTGACTCAACGTGAGGGCATCATTCCTGGTGAGATAGCGACCCGTGTTCAAATTTTGTTTGTCGCTGATCTTTAAAACAGCTCTCGAATCATCACACGCTATCTGGGAGGGCGTTCGAATAGCGAAGACTCTTCCAAAGGATCAAGATATTGTTATTGTACGTTTGCACCTTCAAATTGACAAGGTTCGGTTTCTCATGTATCCTCAAGTGCCTGTCTGGACGTGGAGATAAGGACGTAGAGGAGATCTCGCAGATCTTGCCCAAGTGGGCTGATACTTTAGACTGGCACATTGCTTCGCGTTCCCATGATTAGGAACATATCTTCGTCCTTACTGTCACCAAAGATGGATCTATTGTAGGATTTGTAGAAACTAGAAGGCAATCATTAATATTGAAGGATGTGTAAGATTACCAAATTCGGCAAAGACAAAACGATCGAGAAATTATGACAATTATTACGACTCGTCCTCGTCCAAATTTATACCTTCTCCACTTTCGCTCATATTGTTTGATCAGCCGTGCATACACATCATGTCGTCTGATGCCTTTGGAGGTGCAAGCCAGCGATCTGTAGAAAATCTCGCATCCAGGCTGCGGAGACGGTTAGTAGAGCAAGTAAATGTGGTGGTCTGTACTCAAGATCAGATACAGGCAAATTGTTGGCTCACGAGCAATTGCCTTGGAAACTCTCCTAGTCCTACGCCAAGTCATTTCAAAGGCGCGATTTTCAAATATGGAACAGCTTGTTGAAACCATTCGGAGTGTTGGCCGGAGACTAGTTAACGCGCAACCCAAAGGTGTGACCATGAATCCATGTATATTGAGACCGTTAACGACACAGGCTCAAACAAATTTATAGAGCACTCCGTTGGAAATACAGTGCGCAAGGTTCTACATCATATCAGGGAAGAATATCATACTGCAACGGGGAAAAACGCCACCACTACGCCCCAAGAATTTTCGATTGCAAAGTTTGTGCTATTAGGACAGCCGAGGGCACATCATATTGTTGTGCACAAGACAAACGGCGCAAAAGCTACGCTCAAGGAGAATGATCCTCACGATCCTGACTCTTTTGCACGCGGGCTAAAACCTGTCCTTATGGAGGCTATCCAAGACGTCTTGGACGAATTAGAGACGGTATACGACAATGTCTCCAAAAATGCAAGAGATCACGTACATTCAGAGTGCGTTCTTGTATTGCTCGTGTTGCTGCTAACACGATTTTGATGACAGCGAGATCATATTGACCCTCGGAATGTCAAGAACAGTAGAATCTTTCCTTAAATCAGCCGCCCACCACAGAAAATATACAGTTATCGTCGCAGAGACTGCACCATCGTTCGTCCCTTTTCCCAGTGTCTTTCTAGACGGTGCTTAAATCCTTCGATTTAGATATGGGGGACGTGACATGGCGCAGTCACTTTCATCAGCCGGCATCTCGACATTTCTCGTACCAGATTCCTCCATGTTTGCCATCATGTCCCGAGTGAATAAGGTTATCATCGGTGCCCACGCCATCTTCGCCAATGGTGGCATGTTTGCTACATCTGGATCTCTCATTGCAGCAACTGCAGCCCAAGCTCATCGAACACCAGTCGTTGTTTGCGCCGGACAATTTAAACTGACCCCGCTCTGGAATCTTTATCATGAATACAGTGCGCTCGATTTTGGTGACCCAAATAGCGTTCTAGGTTTTGAGGAGGGCGATCTTGTGGACAAGGTGGAGGTGGTCAATCCCTATTATGACTATCTCCGCCCAGAGTTGATCGATGTGTTCATTACCAACGAGTATGTGTTCACTTTCGGGCTTGATAACCACTTTAACGGTGTCATATAGTGGAGATCATCCCCCCTCGTCGATTTATCGGTAAGTATGTTATTTATTCCAAAGTTTACCGCTGAGCCTTGTCCCTAGCCTACTCAAGGAAACTTATGATGACGAAGACAACGAATTATAATTCTATATATTAGACTGCTGTGCATATACCTAGGTGTACTCTATATATAGTGATCGAGCGAGTTTGGCCGTTTTGTTCGGGAAAGATGTCATGATTTGGTGCCCAGGATATCAAAGAAGGCCTCCTGTGGTAGGTGGACCTTACCCACCCTTTTCATTTTCCGCTTCCCTTCTTTTTGATTTTCGAGGTGTTTCATCTTGCGCTCATAGTGTCCTGCAGCAGCACAATGTCAGGTTCGGGCTCGAAGGCCATCTTTCTGAATCTAGACCTACCTCCATACAAGCCGGCGGTAACATCTGCTCGCATGGCGCTCAATGTTTCACGGGCTAGGACTTTCTTTCCGATGACAGCTTGTATGGGCACCTCGAACAACTGTCGTGGAATGACCTTGTCTGAAAAAACAAGTTAACTACAGCCAATATCGTTGGTAAAATGTTACATACGAAGCTTCTTAACCCATACACGTGCGAGTGCATCTGCTGCTGACCGATGCACAATAATAGCAAGTGCGTCAACGGGATTTCCATTTAGAAGGAACGACATCTATCGGAAATGATGTCTATCAGCACCGCCAAATCTCACACGAGCAAAAGAAAAGACAAAATTACCTTGGCTAGGTCACTCTGCTTGTAACCTGCATCTTCGTAACTGGACCAAAAACTCTGACATTGGAAACCATGACACCAGGTGATCAAGACTCACTCAAAACTAGCAAAGCCTGAGCTACGGCTCTTTAGTTGGTCGAAAAAATTTGTTACGATTTCACTGAGAGGTATCATGCATGTGAGCATAATTCGAGATGATTCAGAGGAACTCGTTCCAGAGTCCAAATAACGATGATCAAGATCTTCAGCACGATGAGAGAAACACAACTCCATCATATCTCCGAAATACTCTATATCAAAGCAGTTAGAAACGGCAGAACGAAAGGTACTCTCCCATAGGTACCTTCTGGTACAATTATCGATGCTTTAACGACCGGTTCTTGAATTTCTTTAACCTTGCAAGTAGAGTCGGCAGTCTCGGGAAATTCCGTAGGGTTACTGACGAAAACTTCCTTCTTGTCGCGGTAAATCACTACACAAGATTCGGCAATATGACGACAATGACTCGAAATATCCTCACGTTTGTATGGCACAGTCGGTGCAGTAATGATGATGTTTGCGTCATACTCGTCTTCCAGTCGCTGACGGAAGACGTCCATGTGAAGTGTACCGAGAAACCCGAGACGACACCCTTGCCCAAGAGCAGTTGATGACTCTCTCTGGACAGTGACACTGCGGTCCGTGAGAGTGAGCTGGTACAAGAGTGAGCAAATAGGTCATTGGAGAGATACCTAAACAATGAAGTGACATACCCGTTTGATAGATTCCTCAAGCTTAGGAAAGTCGCTGCTTTGAACAGGAAATATACCAGCGAAAACCTTTCAACTGTCAGCAGAGCTCTCTGAGATACACGAAATAAAGCACCATAGCTTTCGCAGGCTGAAAGCCAGGTAGGGGCTCTACAGGTTCACCAACGCGATGCAGCGTGTCACCAATATGGGCTGCATTGTGCGTTAAGCAAGCTCTGAAAAATCAGGATTAATTCGCACCCTCAGAAGATTCCTTCATGTTGCAAGCAATGTACCCGACCTGTCCAGCACGAAGGCTGTCTGTCGGAACCTCCTCTGGGTGCATTACCCCCAACTCCATCACTTCATATTTCTTACGAGTATGACACGAAACAATTTTATCACCTAAAAACTCGTAAAAGTCATCGAACAAGGGAAGAGGGCAACGTACCTTTGCGAAGAATACCTTCCTGAACGTTTACCAGTGAGATGACACCACGATACCTGTCATAGCTGAAAAGGCTGGGTTAAGATACTGGAAGCATCGTAGGAGCGGGACGTACAAAGAATCAAACAGAAATGCCTTGAGAGGCGCAGTTGTGCTGCCGGTAGGAGGTGGTATCCGAGTAATAATTGCTTCTAGAACATCTTCAACACCTTGACCAGTCTTTGCAGAGATACGGATTATGTCGTCAGGATTAGTACCAAATGTAGACTGCATCTGGGCAGCTATTCGTTCAGGCTGGGCAGCAGGAAGATCTATCTACCTAACCGAGATTACAGAGGTAAAAGTCGGCCACCAAAGATGACGAACCTTGTTGAGGACAGGGATGATTGTGAGACCCCGATCTTTCGCATTATGAAATACTGAAATGGATTGTGCCTGAACGCCCTGACTAGCATCGACCTAGAATGTTTTATGGTAAAAAAACAGGGGGTGTAGGTTGGAACGAACCAGCAAAAGAGCACCCTGGCAAGCAGCCAGCGATCTAGATACTTCCCATGAAAAGTCCACATGCCCCTAAAGTTATATAAGGTTCTCTCCTTAGAAGGAGAGGTCGGACACAGACTGGGGTATCAATAAGATTTAGCATGTGATCCCGACCGTCGAAATTATGGATCATGCTAGCACTTGGTTAATATTTTGCATGGCGAAAAAAGTCGAGAGCGTGCTCGCCTTGCTGTTTGTGCCTTGACTAAGTTTCAGTGATGAGATTGCAGGTGTCCGTTAAAAGTAATTGGGGGGCACACCAGTAATTCCGCGTTCTCTCTCTACTTTAAGTTTGTCTAGAACCTGCTCATTCTTTCCGATTTGCTTCTTTTGTATCGTTCCCGTGAGCTGAATAACAATCAACTTCGAATACCGACCAGGAGATGCAATTCCAACCTCTAACAGCCTAGCACTGCATTAGACAAGACAAGTGAGAGGATGTGGATGGATATGTACGCACCGATCCGCAAGGGTCGATTTACCGTGGTCTTAATACTGATTCAGCACCAACAAAGATGGCGTAGAGCCGCATTACTATTTACCTATATGTGCAATTACGGAGAAATTCCTGCCTCAAGAAGTAAGTCCCAGAGCTTGGATATCTGGAGAAATCACCACCTTAGGAGGTCACAAGTAAAATCTTCCATTGCAATTGGACGAGGTTTGGGCGCGTCCCTTCGCAGCGAAGTGCTGATGAGTCGTGGTCGCGAACATCCTGAGAGGCAGCATGATCGTTCAAGTACATTGAGCGCGTCCCTTCGCAGCGAAGTGCTGAAGAATCCTGGTCGCAAACATCCTGAGAGGTAGCGTGGCCGTCCAAGTACAGCGCGTGGATGAGCCCTCCGCCAGAATGAGAGCAAACCCATCTTCACCGACTATAATGCTTTTCTCGCGAGATTGTCGTCTTGCAAACTATGACTTGAGCGCTTTACTGGTGTTATGGCCCATGCAACTGTTTATGCATAATTCCGGTTAATCAGAACTAACAAGCTTCGGTGAATTGATTTGTCAGCAACATCTCTAATTTTCGTCGAAGTCAATTTCTAAATTTCTAATCTGATTAACTTCTTCTACCCTAAAATGTTAAACACGTATATGAACGGCTCGAATCCTTTTAGAGGCGAAAATAAGACACATAGCCTGGCCACTGTCTAACGTTACGAAGAGCAGGGCCTTTATAACAGATCCTCCAGTCAAAAAGGTGTCATTGGTCTGCATGCCAGTTGGTGTACTGACAGAGAAATTCATTTTCGGCACCAGGTTCACAAATAGATGCCTCAGGCTAGACTTAGCTTATCACGCATTTCAGGATATTGAAGACGCGGTGGAAATATACGTCAAAAACATTAATCTCTGCCAGGTCGACACTGAGGCCTTCATTGAGATGATTCCCCAAAATTCTACAATGGCGCAGAGCCTTCAGAAACTCGTAAACAACAGATATTATGGGAATTCTCGCTGGGTAAATTTTCCGCAGAAGTCCTCGTGGTAAGGAGAAATCACTCTACAAACTTTTTGCCGAAATTTCGAATGCAATTGTTGAGGCGATACCTCGAGCCCACAAGATTGCCACAAAGATCGTTTACTTGGACTGTCACAGTAACCTGCCGGAATTTCTCAAAGTTGATAGGGTAGCAAGACGTCCTGACGGCGTTGGAACTGTGTCTGGCTCCTCTATGAAAGAGCTTGAAGCTAAAATACGCAAGCTAGAAAAAGAGAAACTGGTAGCTGCGAATCCTCATAACATTGATGAAAATCAGGAAGTTCGGTCAGATCTTGCAAGTTGCCTATTTTTCTATCTGACACATGCCTTATTCGCCTTTACTAGTGGATGCATATTCAAATTTCACCTCCCCCACCAACTCAAACCAACAAGGCTGGGATGGCATGAAACCATGAAACAGCTTCTGGCCTACATGCACCAGATGCTGATCAAACAACTGGATCGACATGTGTTGGGGTTCATTCTCAACTTCGACGAGCTCAGGTTGGTATCGTGTGATCGGTCCGGAATGATGGTGATGAAGACACCAATTAACATCAACGAAGTTGTATTTCTTTTCTAGTAATTGGTCCCTTGTACTGAGTCTGCACAGGAGCCTGAAAAATTCATCCGAATTATAATTGGTTTGTCGTATATGAAACCAGAGAATCTTGGATGTGACCCGTCAATGAAGCTTAATGAAGGTCTATCTGCCCGCATCGGATGATACCCGCCTGTCTTATGAGGTCAGTCCCAGTTTTCAGGGTGTGTTCGGGCCTGGGAATGGTCACTATCACATCCATTGGGTTGTCAATGTTATTGAGGACAACCACACAAAATATGTTACTATGTCCATCATTTCTGCTCTACATGCTGCAGAGATTCCTGGCCGTGCGATCATTGTTTTCGAGGTGGTCAAATTCAAGGAAAGATTCAACCCTATCTCGGTCAGTCACACTAAGTTGATGATTCTTCCTGAGTGTTTACTAATTGATATATCAGACGCGTGCTCTCAAGTGTCATTTGAGAACTGTTGATATCGAAAATCCAGAAAATTACCTATCCGAAGGTGAAATCTACAAAATTTTGGATAAGGATGAGCTCGACAGAGCAAAACGCATGAATGCATATCATGATATCACCATCAATGGCCGATCGATAGCACCCTGAAGTTCATCGATCACCTCCCACTTTCCTAATCCATACCACTGTAAGCTCGCTAGAGCGAACTAACGACGAGTGAAGGATCGAGGGAGATTGGACGCAGCGCCACGGATCATGTGACGCTGCTCTTAAAAGGCCGGAATCACCTTCGTTGCTCCTTATCTAGTCTTACAAGCAACGAAGGTGAGGATTCTAAATATCCATGTATTATCTAGTCTCACAAGCAACGAAGTAACTGTTGTCCTGTCCGACTGGGTCTAGTGAGGCTGCCAAGCAACGACAGCCTTCCAACCACTACCCGACGAATCTCTGCCATGAGACTCGAGTATGGACACTCTGGTAGCAATGTATAATATGAATGCATTTTTACGACGACGAATCACAGACAATTAGGTAGCACTGATAAGTTAATTGGTAAACAGTGCCTTGTTGGAGAAGGTAACTAGTAGACATCGACCATAGGACCCCAGGCCTCAGGCTTTATCGAAGCTTTATCCCTCACCTCAACCCTCTCGTGCAGTTCCTGATACGGAATTCTGGACGTTTCTTTTTCTGTCAGATTCACAGAAGAAATGAGCGTGCTTGTCGCTGAGTAAATAGTATTGATACCGAGAACTATAACTACCTATATGCTGACTCTAGAAGAAAAAGACGAAGACGTTCCTCCAGTCAAAAAGCTACCACAGAGTCCATTATCTTCTCTACGTGCATAGGCAGCAGTCACAACATCACAATAGCAGCAGTTTCACCCCCGGACGAGGGCGAGGGCGCCGTCTAAGTACGGGAGGTACACAGATTGCGCACACATACGTGTGAGCAGTGCCGAGCTCAGTGGGGAATGTCTTTTGACCACTTGATGAGAGGAGCAGGCAGAATGTGGGCCGCAAGAGCATCGAACGAACTCAAGAGAGGAGGTGGCAGTCGCGCCGAGACCGATGAAGGCTCTGGAGGCCACTGTAGGCTCCCATGCGGTCTCTCAACCGAAAATTACTTATGTTGAGGCAGAGGACGTAGCAGAGGGAGAGATGGCAGGAGAGGCAGCAAAGGATTTTTCAAGAGCTGATTAGACAATGCGCGAGCTCTCCAAGTGTCTTCAGCGGCGAGAGATCTGGAGCAAGAGTGATAGAGGCAGGGATTGGGCAGGGAAGTGCGGGTCAAGGTATTATGTAAGCTCTACTTGTGGTTACGCTGGCATACGGCCAAGAACTCCATATGTGTTTTTCGTTTCTCCAGTGACTTCACTGATATGTCCCTCGCGGAAACATTAGAAGCACGGAAAGTGCGCCTCGCCGCGCTGAGAAAACGGAAGGCTGGGGAGATAGACGAGTATGTCCATTGATTTCCAAATGCTAGCACTTTGCCATTTCCTCAACCATCAGCCTAGTGCTTCAGTCATTCAAAATCGAAACTTCGATCCAGAATCTCGTACCATTCGAAAGCATAACCCGCTAGATCCCTTGGAAGATACTGTTGAGAAGAATGTGGAAGGTCTCGCCGAGAAAATAATAACAGAAGATGAAGCTCGAAGGGCCCAGGAACTGGTACGTGTCAGCTCTCTATGCAGATACGGACTCGACAATTGCATCCTTCAATTCAGGATATATTCAACATCGCGCCGAAGCGACCAAATTGGGATCTAAAGCGTGACATGAACAAAAAGCTAGCAAAGCTGGAACGGAAAACTCAGGAAGCTATACACACATTAATTCGTGAGCTTGCAGAATCATTAATGCCTTCATATTCTGACCATGATGCTCAGGTCAAAGACTAGCTGCTCAAAAAGGCGAGTCAGATGATTTGGTTGGCGCTATGAATGCGCAGGAAAGGCAGGACACTTCTGAGGCTCCTTCTGATGAGGAAGACTAGATTCGAACTTTCCAACTTTTCAGTGCGCTTTTTTCATTTGTATATCTGTTTTAGTAGTATTAATGTACTTTCGACGCCGAAGATCATGCGATCGAAACCTGTGTCGCGTGGCCCATCCCTTCGTAGTCCCATACCCCATGGTTAACAAGTTACTTACTCTTCCTTCGAGATGCGGCGAAACTCGCGAGAGAATCCGGGTTCTCTTCACATGGTCTAGTCCAAGTCAACCCACCGTTCTGTTTACGCTATTGACGGTTATGACTCAACACTGCCCCGGATAAAAATGATCAAATCACTGCCTACAACACCGACTAAGTATGTTTTAATAGGAACAGGTTGGAAATTCAACTTCAGTATTGACTCGCCGATCCTCCGACAATCGTCATGTAGACTTCGTGTACTTCTGGTACCATTACTGTAACAAAGGAAGTAAAGACGTCCGGTAGCTTGGTTCTTTCTCCGTTCGTTCGACTTGATCGTTCGTGGTAGATTGTGTTCATCCTCATCACTGCGTGATCTCGCGTTCCCACTACGATATATCTATCCCAGGCGGCACTGCGATTGTTTGCAGCAAATAATATCGATGCTATTTCAGAATACGAAAGATCACTTCAAGTTCAGAGCGTACCTTTCCACGAAGCGAAGTGTATTTGATTTAGTGAGTGTCGAAGGAGCAATGTGATAACCGGGTCAGGAGGCATTT
>JAGGAW010025806.1:0-40009 GCA_017657375.1 Termitomyces sp. T27 | reverse complement strand
GAAATTGTGTAGAATTCTGAAGAAACACCTGTTAAAAACAGGTCACATAGTTTCTAAAAGGTGTTTGTTGAGAATTAATAAACATAGTAGATGATAAATAGAATGGAAAGACTCTTTGTGTTCTGATATTGTTTTTTAAGAATAAAAAAATCTTTCTTTCAATCTTATTAAAGTTGCCTAATATAGGAGTTTTTCTTGAGAAATACTATAAATCTTCCTAGTGCATATTTTATGACAAAAATCAAGAGATATGTCAAAGAAACATTCAATAAAAATTTGACAAAGGTACTTCGAGAAACACAAAAAGATACATGTCACATCTTTATACAGAAACAGTCTAGAAACACATAAAGTAATAAGGTTTTTTTGAGAAACAATGAAAAATTTCTTTATTAAGTATTTCTCAGGAAACATAAAGAGATTTATTTAAGAAACACCTGATAGACATTTAACAAAGGTACCTTGAGAAACACAAAAAGATATGTATCACATCTTTCTCAAAAAACAGTTTAAAACAATATCAGAACACAAAGAATCTTTCTATTCTATTTCTTATCTTCTATGTTTACTGATTCTCAAGAAATACAATACTCATTAGAAACCACATGTCTTGTTTTTAACAGGTGTTTCCTCAGAACTCTACAAGATTCCTTCAATTGTAATGAGGTTGCTAATTGTTACCTGGATGCAGGTTTTGAAGATCTGATTAAGAATGTCAGTAATGCAGGCTTTCTGTTTCTCAATGTCAGTGATAGGCAGAAAAGTCTTGTAAACTTCATTAATCTATTTGTTAAGTCTAGCAATACCATGGTTGATAGAGACTGTTAGTCGACCTGAAGGCTATACCATCAAAGGATATTTGGAGTCAGTAGTTGAATTTTGTGATGTTGTTAGCATAGCCCTTGCCTTTGTCTTGGATGGAAGGGAGTACAGTCTTCTTAGTGATTAGGGGCCCATCATTAAGGCTTAGAGGGTCTTGGCTAGCAGGTACTTAGTAAGGAGCAGTAGGAGCTGTGAAAATGCTGGCAGTCAGTTGGCTGGATCTCATTGCAGCATTAAACTGTAATAAGCAGTAGTTAATAAGCAGTGCTTTAGCATATGGAACATTAACACTGTCAGCCACTTGTCAATTAGGGCATTTGAGGAGGTCAAGTTTGACTTCTAACACCTTGATCCTAGCATCATACCTTAGCATGTGGGAGTTGTCAGAACCTTGGTGGAGGACTTCATAAACTTGCAACTGCTGAATCTTCTGCTGAACTGGATCAGGGTTGATGTTAGAGGAAAGATTGCTGTAGTGAGGACCGGCAATGCCTGCAAAATCTGATTGTATTTGTAGATGTTTACTCCTCCCTAAAAGGTGACTTCTCACTGAGAAATTTAAATTTTGGCATATCATCACACTTTTTTAGACAGCAATGGTGCATAAATGAGAATTCAAATAATTTATCCAGGTCTTGGCCAAGACCAAATTTTTAATAAGGAAATACTCATTTCAATAGCTAAATAATAAAAGCCTTGTAGATTGAAATCCAGAAAACAAAGTTGGCCAATCCCTAAATTAGTACTTAAAACACATGTCTCAGCTTTTGTTGTTGGTATGAAAGGGATGCATGACTTTGGAAATTGTTTGGAAAAAGTACACGTCAAAGTCATTAATTAGCTTATGTAACACATGACTGGCAAGATTGTGATGTGTCAAAAGTAAGGTTTCTGTACAACCTGCTCATATGAAGCTGCTCAGACATCCTCATCTATGGCTGCTATTCATATGCATGCTTGCTGATTTTTTTTTGATCTTGCATAAATGGAAAATTCATAGAAACAAACACCAAAATGTTGATCTCTTGCCCAAAAAGCTAGCATTCTCAAAGCCCAGAAGACATACCAACAAAAACAAGGACTACAATTAATACCTCGCTCACCCTGCACTACACTATCAGGAAATGATGCTGCTGCCATCTAGGAGGCTGGTATTCAGGCAAAGCAGAAAGCAGCCATGGTTGCAGGAGTGCATTATATCTTTCAGATGAAGTATGATGATGATTTTGCTTGAATTTTCTAAGTAATAATGGTACTTGATATCAATCATAATGTTTACTTTTAAGTTGAATGGTTGTTTGGACTTAGAGGAGAAGAAAAGACATGTCGTGCTCGATGGAATGTCATTTGAGAGAAATGGCATGGAAATTTAGTGGCTGTACACTTAATAAGCAGCTGCAATCTGTCACAGGAATTGCCAGTCCCTACTGGTAGCAATATTGTGAGGATTAAGACAGTGCCACTCATTGATATGGTCCTTGAACTACCATTTACCAGGGTACTGTGGTATCTAGGCACCAGTCAGTAATACTACCTTATTATTATGGTTCCATTGGCACTGTCCTCAGAGGATATAAGTCTCAAGTTCATTACACCTACCATGTCCCATCATGTGCTCTAGTTCACCATAGAAGTGGCAGGCATCAGACTGTGTTAGTGGTTGTCCTTGAAAGCACTGGCCACTACTGACTATGATGAAGAGGTGTTTGACTGCAGCATTACTAGCAGACTTGATGATGGTGTCAATGTCTTCCTTCCAGCATCAATAGTAGACTTGATGATGGTATGAATGTCTTCCTTCTTGATGTAAATGCTGTCATTAGGTTTAGTGGTAGTGGTTGCAGGTGTCAGTTGCAGTTCAGACTATGAAGGGTGAGTTTATTGGTAGAAAGGAGATATTGATAGGAGACTTGTGGAATAACCAGGCAAGACTCTCACAGTGCTAGTGGTAGTAGGACTGATGTTGGTCTGGAAAATCCATTTGGTGGCATTGTATACTTGGTTAGGGTGTGGGTCTGCAAAATGGTGATTGGGTAGCATTATCTCCAGTCAATGGAAGATCAGTAGCCAAATGACATTTGGTATGCCTTGCTGGAATAGTTGGTGCTCTTTGTTTTAGAAAATTTTGCCTTTACTAATGAGTCAAGTCAAGATCACATGGAACTGGTGGTAATAGTCAGAGAAGGCAGTTAGAGACTGTATACCATTTCACAAGGTGTCAGCAATGAGTTGTTTGACATCAGCTAAATGCCACTTTGCTTCTTCTTCTGCTCTGGGATACAGCTTGATTATGGTGGCTTTCCACTCCTAGTACATGTAAGGACAGAGTTGTGCAGCATTGGTGGGCATTAAGTTTCCATGGTATTCCTGCAGCAATGCCCAAAGTTCAGCAGTATCATAGGTAACATACTGTGTCATGAATTTCTCCTTGAGCTTGTTGTTGGTAATGTGGTTGTTAGTAAATAGATATTCAAGTTCGCAGAAATAGTGTGGGAGGTCCCTAGCTTTAGTTTTGTCCCATTTTGGTGTGGTACTGTGACCACACATTGGCATCTTGCTAATGGTAGTGTTAGCCATGACTTTTGTCAGTTTTGGTTGCAGTAAGTTAGTTGGTGTTGATAGGGTAGTTAGTTGCAGTAGCAATGTCAGTAACTGTGTGTCAGTAGATTGCTAATAAGCAGTAGTGAGCAATGGCAGCTGAGAGAGTAGTGTAAGGAACTCTTTGTCAGTATCAATGGGCATTAAGGATGATAGTGATTTCAATGCTAGATTGTGTGGAAAAAGGTCAGGGATGTTGTTGAGAGTTAGTTGATTCTTAGCAGCATATAGTTCTTCTTTGAAGTTTACCAGTCATGAGGTGCCAGAAGAAGTTGGTAGCTGTAGCTGTGTTGGAAAGGTGAGTGGTGGTGAAAAAAAATGTAAGCAAGGGAGGGTGGTAGAGTTTTCAGTCACTAGGTGAGGCAAGCAAGAAGTGCAAAACCTAATGCTGCAATAAGTAAGGAAATGGGAGTATTGGTAGTGAAACACCTTTGGATAAGTGTAAATCTAGTGCTAATGCTAAAAGGATAAGGATACCAACAGGAGCAAGTGCTACTGCAAAGGAAAACTTGGGAAAAGTAGAACAACCAGTAATGGCAGTAAATAGCAGTAAGAAAACAGAGTCTAACACTGTTGCTGAGTTGAAGCTAACACTCCCATAAGTCACTGATAGAAGAGAGAAATGCTGAGGCTGCTGAGATGCTGAAGTCAGTAATACACTGAAGTTGATGATATGCTGAAGTCAATAAATGCTGAAGAGAGAAATGCTAATGCTGAGGCCTAAGCACACAACACAAGTGTATCAATGCAGAGACTTTGAGATCTGGAGACTGCTGTTAGCAGCAAGATGAAGAGGGCAAAATTTGATGGTTATTGGGGTCTAAACAACAGGTTTTTATACTAGCACTGTGTCTAAAATTGGTAAGTAAAGTGTTTTAGATAATGGCACCAGCAGCAGTAAATAGCTTTGTCCTGCAGCAGTGGTGCCAATACTATGAATGGAAAACAAAAGAAACATACAGATAAAAGCAAAAAATGTTGGAATAGAATGAAGAGGTGTTTTTATTGATATTTTGCAATGTTTTAGATGGATAGAAAGTAACTGAAAATATTGGAATGCTTGGTGGTCCATTAGAAAGAGCCTATACCAGAGAGGGTTTGATCATATTTTCACAAGTCAGAGTGGTGCACTGGTCTAAATGTGCCATGGCTTAATTGACCAGTGCATACAGGCCTTGGCAGATTTGATTCCTGCATCTGGCATCTGCCAATAGTCTTTACATGTCTTTTTGGTGCATGTTGCTTGGTCTAGCAATTAAGTCCTGAGATGGTCACATAAATGTCATGTGATTGGTCATGTAACAGGCACATCACATATTTGAATGGAACTTGGCTTTTTACTAGTTTACCATACCTCAACATCACAAATTGATTGATCTACAAACCTGTCATATTACCCCTTGTTTGCCAAGTTAGTAGACTTAGAATGTCATAATTCCCACTCACTGCCAATAACTAGTGATCTGAACACTGAAAAGATTAGGTGAGTTCAGAGACATTGAAGCCAGTCCTGAATATATATTAATAATACTGCCATCATAGCATTGTCCACTGAGCTTCCACACCTTGTAACCACTGTCCATCACAGTGATCAATGGCTTCCACTCATCATCCCATGCCAACCCTTTGACATGGCACCACCATCATCTCATGCCACCTTTTGGTCTCCCATCACATCAGTGATTGATCATTCCATGTGATCCTCCTACCTTCTCATTATCCCCACTCATTGTCCTATCCCCCCACTCATTGTTATGCCTCCCCACTCATTGTCCCATCCCCCTGCTCATTGTCCTGCCTCCCTGCTCATTGTCCTGCCTCCCTGCTCATTGTCTTCCTCCCTTACTCATTGTCCTGCCCTGCACTCATTGTCCTGCTCTCTGCTCATCACCTCGCTCCTCTGCTCATCACCTCGCTCCTCTGCTCATTGTTCTGCCCCCTGCATCGTTTCCCTTCATGAATCTTTGTTGAATTGATGTAAGTGCTTAGCTCACTAATTAATTTGCAAACTAGCTCACTAATAAATTTTGCAAATTTTAAGTACACGACTATAATCATTAACTACTAAGCATTGACAACATTCTTCAGACTGGTAGGTTTCTTCCTCTTGATTTCCTTGTCCTTTTTCACCTTCCACAGCTTCTTGGTCATAAAAACCACAGATCCATCCTCATTAGAAACCATGTTGATAACATTTGTGGACATTGATATTGGTGTTGGGCCATCAGTGTTGACGTAGGAATCCATAGCTGTAGCTGATATCGTGGTAGGAGTTCCTGATGCAAGTAATGGAAAAGCTGATGTTAATTTGCCAGATAAATCCTGAATGGATATTAAGGTCACATCCACATCTTGATGTGCATCATCGGTCAGAGCATCAACATGTTGAGTTTCCCAAGCTTCAAACTCATTGCATATCATCTTATAGAAATGAGTAGTGTCAGTCTTCCAGGCATCTAATAAGATGTTGAGTTCAATGCATGAACTAATCTTGCTGGGCATGCAGAACTTTTTCAACAACCAGTTTTTGACAACTATGCTGTACTTTATAGTAATGTGTAGATTGAAGTTATGATAATACATCTAACTGATTTTCACATTCATGATTTCTTCTACTTATTGTTAGATGAGGCAAAAGTAAATCAATATAAAAGAACATACTCAGCTTATAGAGAATTAGCAAAGATATCTTAAAACAGAGATGAATGTTCTCCTCCACGTAATTTCAAATCACAGCTTGAATATAACATCAACAAAGATTAAAGTTTACATTGAGTCACTCATACCTTGAACTCCCAACAGCATGTATGCTTCCATCCTCATACCAATATCAAATAGACTTTCCTTTATTGTCAACTCAACAAAGGTCTCAATCCATTCACTCATAGTCAAGATATGCAGTGGAGTATAATGCTCCTTGTTTGACCGCACAGCAAGCATCAAAACCTCAATGCCAGTTCATGCATGCAGGCATTGAACCTACATGTATGTGATAAATGATTAGATGAAAATATAAAATGTCAGCTACAATACCTCTTCATTGAGATTGTCCAGAGTAGCCCGAGCATCATGAAATGCAAAAAACAGCACATTGTGGGAGGCCAATTCATGCATTTTGCGAGTGTCACATAAGGTGACAACCTTCTCTTTTGTCAGTTGTACCTTCTCCTCTTCTGAGAGTGTCTTCCATTTGGCAGCAATTGCCTCAATGAAATCATGAACCTTCTTCTTCAGCACACTAGGTGGAAGCTCTATAAGATTAACAAGTAATTAAAGGTAACCTGAGCTAGCACATGCCACTCACCAGCATTCATTTGTTCAGTTTCAATACTAACAAAAGTGTTCCACAATCCTGCCTTCTTGTGCTTCTTCTGTAGCTGTGCAGCTTGCACAATCTCCTCATAGTAAAAGTCCACTGAGTGCTTCTGGAATTGTGCTTGTAAGCCTTGCACAAGCACATGTATGCCATCTCATGCTTCCTGAAGGGCTTGCCAATAGGCTTTCTTGAGATTCAAATGTTCCTGCTTCTTTTGAATCTTCTGCTCTGTAGTGAGAGTGTGAATAACACATTAGGATTGAGAACACCACAATTTATGATGGAGATGCATGGATTGCTTCTGAGAGGTGCTGGGAAGGCATGTGGTAATTGTTCATGTCTTTGCCATATGTGAGTGAAAGAAAAACTTGGGCAATTGAGAGACAGCATGCAGGATGAAAGTCACAGGTATAATATTATGATTCCTTAGGCACAATGACCACAAAAACATAGAATGCAAATGGTAAGACACCTGCCACTTCAAAAAACATGTGGTGCGATGTTACAGGCATGGCATGCCAAACTCAATTGGGTGAAAAACTTTGATGTGGTGCAAAGCAAGCTGATTGATGTCAGACAACATCACACTTGCTTCAATGACTATGTGTTCTGTTTTGACTTTGTATCATAATGATAACATGGAATGATGGCAACAGAGAATCAATATATCATACTACAGATTCTAGAAGTGCTGGAATTCAACATCTACCTCAGATTCTGGGTGCAAATACATCAAATGGAAAAGAAACCTTGCCTCACCTTCCATAAGATTCATCTCCTGCATGGACTGAACATTATCAACAAAGTCACTCAATGTTGGGGAAGACTTGAAGCATGAGTGAAGGGCAATGCTAAAGTTGGGGCAGTAGCCGTGAGTGCAAAGATAGAAGTGGAACCATGGTCTGTAAATGTGTCCAATCTCTGCATGATCCAGGTCATCATTATCTAGGAGATGATGCTGGAACCATGGTCTATAGATGCATCCAATCTCTGCATAATCTGGGTCATCATTATCCAGGAGATGATGCTTGGGGAGTTTGACATGTGATGATTCTGTCATATGAGTTAGATACTTGATACACATAAAGATTCATTTGACACACAAAAAGATGCTAATGCATGGGTATATGCAGTAGCATGCACATGTAGTGATTCTGTCAGAGTGAAGTCAGATAATTGATACATGGAAAGAATCAATTCACTACATATGAAGAGATCCTGATAGGCTCGTCTGTCCATGTGTTCTGTAAGGGGAACCCAGGAATGGACTGAACATATTTGCTGCCTTACATGCAAAGGAGTCATGGGAGCTTCTCTGTAGTAAGAAGGAAGGGGAGATTGGGTGAGGGATGTTGGAGTTGTTGTGGACTGAGGTTCTAGTCGTAGTCCTGAACCAATGTGATCAATGCTGCATTCATCACCAGCCATGTAGGTGTATGCTCCTTGGAAACTGCTGAAATGTTTGCAGCAATGCAATCAGTCGTTCTTTGCTTGTGAGAGGCTCAGTTCAGCTGATCCACTGATACAACAAACTAGTTAGTCTAGAAGAAAGTGATAGTCAAGCAATGAATGATGCACCATGTGATGAAGATACCAATGTTCTTCCCAAGACTAACTGCATAGAAGACCGACGACATATTGTTCATGAACTGGCACACAAATTCCCAGTCAGTGGAAGTAGTGAGGGTGCCTAGTACAACAAAAGGAGCAGCATCACCACAGGTGTTGGCAATCAGCTGAAAGAGCAATAAGCATGTACAGGCATTTGCTGGAGTGTTGCACTCAATATTGATGGGAAAAGACTTTTGTGAATGGCCACTATAGCAAAATTATCTATTGAATGGTGGTCAAACTAGTCAATATGAACAGAGGCTATGGATAGACAGTATACTCACATAGAGGTAAACACACCTGAAGTCAAAAAGTTGTCAAGTACAGAGAGTTCAGTCAAGCAAACATGAACAAACCTGTTGTCTACCATCTAAGTAGGTGGAAGCAAGACATATGTGAGAGGCCACAGCCATAGATATATCATCAAAGTGAAAAGTGCTGTCAGGTTTCATCAGACTCGGCTCTTGGAAGTGGTTGATCACATGATGGCCTTCTCAATTGGGAAAATACATGCAAAGGATGCAACTGACTACAGTTTTCATTTTCACATCTGGCTAGAGACTTCTACCAGTAGGATTTCTAGGTTAATAAGATATACACAAAATATATACACCTGCCCATGTAAAATTTGCAAGCAATGTTGCTGGGGAAAGAGTGAAATAAGGAATTTCAAGGTTTTTGGAGCTTATCCATCCTTTAGCACATGAACAAAGCTTTGCCATGCACAACTAAGATTTTTGGGAAGCCCTCAATGTCTAGATTCCAAATTTATGAAAAAAAAAAATGTGACTTTTTTTTTTTCAGAAAATTGAAGCCTGTAGGCTGGTATCAGCATATATCATTATTTGAGCTGCAAAATACAATGCAGAAGCACCAGGAATATTGAAACATACCTTTGGTTTTAGAGAACAATCAATGTGGAAAATGAGAAATAAGAAAAAGTTGCAAAACCAGCACAAAGCCTACCATCATCTTATATGTCACTCATGTCACTTAATCTCAAACACTCACAAAAGACAACCTATTGGTGACAACCACTTGAGTTTCAGTTCGAGATGGTTCAAGTACACTCACTGAGTGTCATAGATGTGCTTTGACTGACAAGTACTAAATTATTTATTGAAATCTTTCCAAGATTAATGTCTTACAGTATGACACAATGATCACCTCTAAGTAAGCAAGACCTACAAAACTACAGTTCCAAAAGTCATGCAATACTTCATTGTGGTATATCATTTTGAAAATAGCACACAAGCAAAGGCAAAGCAGTAATTTCAACATCAAAAACTCAAGACTAACCTAATCTATATTGGAAACAAAATCTATTAGGCCCCCAAGATCACCCAGTAACACATCATCTGGTTTGTCATCTAAATCAGAGTCCAAATAGTCATCATTCCTACAAGCCATAGATTCCAGTGCAGCTATGAGAGGCTGAAACAAAGCTTTTGCTACACTCAGGTTAAAATCACCTGTAAATCCTTCCAGCTAATATATATCCCAAATTGGAGTGAGAAGCATCTTATTGACAGTGTGTCATCGATTCATGAACTTGCAGACTCAACTTCTAGGGTATTTGAACTTTCTGCCATCTTCTTTGTAATCTCACCAAATTCACAGTGTTTGTCTATGATTAATGTATGAAGTCATCAAATCTCAATATAACAGCAGGTTATCTCCTCTTGTGCACACTGAAGATGCTGATGCTTGTGCATGGTCTTGTGAATTATGAGATCAGCCCATGGTTTTTGATCAATGCCATTGCAAGAATGTCAGAGCAAATAGAAGTTGTCAAGAAAACCATAATAAAATACCTTGGTCCAGTCAAGCATTGGCTTGCCAAGAGGCACTGCAAAGTTATTGTAGCGATTAATAGCAGCATAAATAGTCTTGGACCAAGTTTGAAGAGATTTTGCAATATATATACACATTTGATAACCCAAACATTGAATAAACAAGGTTAGAAAGAATGAAGAAGACTTACCTGTTTGAGAAAGATTAAGCTTATAGAGCTCAAACAAATGTTTTATAATGAGAGTTTGCAAGTGATCAAGAGCCCTCTCATATTTACAATTTGCAATATATTCTGTGGTCTTCTGATACTCTGTATTGCTTGGTGTCCATCATGGATAAATGTTCATGTGATGTTCAAAGTTCAGAATTTTTATAAAAAGTGTTTCATGGCAGTCATGGAGCTGACAGCACATGGAATTGGTTTTTTGTGTTTGCAAGAGGTTGATAGCATAAGAGTGTTTTGGGGAAATGGAATGATAATTGACAGGTGTCTGCATTCAAAAATGAGTTGAAACATCATCAAGCTTAGCTCTATAGACAAGGATGAGTAAAGTCACTATATAAGTCTTAGAAATGAACTCACTCAAGACTCCACAGCTCTTGAAGGAGTTCAACATATGCAATAGCATGGAGATTACCATCAGATTCCTTGCCTAATGTGGAAAAAAGTTGCACTCATCCATGATGTAGGCACAGAGGGTTTCTTTGTTGATATTGTAGAGCTCAAAGACATGCTGAATATCCAGAGTGTTTGTTTCAATGATTTTGAGGGCCTGTCAATAGTTATGGTACAGCATATTGGTGAGGTTTGCATATTTTTCACTGTCCCAATGCTGAAAGTGTGGATCAATGAATACCCAATGTCAGAAAGCTGTCATATAACATGTAACCACCTCCAATGCATTTGATGCACTAAAAATCTGTTCTAATGTCTCAAAATCCTCCAACCCAACACCTTCAATGACACTTGCATGATTGAAAAGCTGACAGACGTAGTGATGCAAATATCCATGGGATGCATTGACATAGCAGCAGCACTCATTGTTTTTGAATTCTGGGCTGAGGAAAGAGTTCTCAATGGTGGTTTCAAAGGTACAACCAATGTCATACCCAAAGAGAAAATGCTTCTTGAAAATGTCTAGCACCTTTGCAATGAATGCCAGAGGATATTTAGCCCTACATTGTCTGTCAGTCAATATTGAAGTTGTTGTGAATAGAATGACATACAATTTGCCACTAGCAATCATATTGCAGATCCAGAGAATAAGCCCATGCTGACAGGCACTTGCAAAAATACCAGATTCTGAGAAGATGGCCCCACCCTGGGCTGCCACCTTCCAATTAGTGGTACAACTGCTAAAAGTTGTTTCTCCATTGGTTGGATCACCTTCAGATGTTTGGAGCTCCTTCTCCTCACCTTTGCTTTCTTCAGCATTGGCAGGTGGTCAAGCCTTGACTTTGTCTGCAAACTTATCAACAAAATCAGATGACAGAAAGTAGTCAGATTTATCAAAACACTGTGAATCAGCAACTTGTTGGGTGCCAATTGCTTTGATACATTTCAGTGAGTTGTTGCCATCTATGACAAGTAGGCAGGAAAATTTTAGTGTGGGCTCTCCAACCAGTTGGAAACAAATTAGAGTCTTGATGGACACTGCTAAAGATGGATGGATAGGAGAGTTGCCCAGGAATCCAGCCTGAACTAGAGCAATTGTGACTGATGTATCAGTGGTTTGATGGATGTTGACCGAGTTGCACAATGTATAGAGATCAACCACCGAAATAGTGCTGAGAACATCTGGGACAGGAGAAGGCTGAGGTTGTGATGTCAAAGTGGGCTTAGAAATATGAGATCCTGCAGCAGGGGGAGTTGGTTGAGGAACAGGTGTCAACATGGATTTGCTGTGCCAAGTCAGATAAGCATTCACTAGATCTTCTACCACAAGCTCCCAGTTGTGTTGTAGCCTCTTGCAACAAAGTTTCCATGTTCAATGATCAACATAGTGTCATGCACCTAGCCATCTGAAAATAGTCAACAAAATCCATTGACAAGACTGACAGATTACCTGCTCGTTGCAATGTCCTGTAAATTGTGTATGATATCCTGCATATCTTCAGCCTCATGCATTTCAGGCCCAATGAAATCATCAACAATATCCTCCCAACCATCTTTGAGAGGTGGCATAGGGGAATCAATGAGGTCTTGAGATGAGTTGATGGTGTTGTCATTGAGGATTTGAATCGATGACAAGCTTAAGCCTATGTTAAATTATGTGAATGTAGCAAAAACAATGCAAATGATTCTGACACTGACCTGATAAATGGTGAATGTACCGATTGCGAGACTCTTGTTGTTCACAAGCAAGAGCCTGAGTTGAAAGGATCCTGGGTTGATCATATGTGGTGGTTGAGGCACAAACATAGCTAACACTGCACTATACACCTTTTAAGCAATTCTTGTTCCTGGCCATCGAGATAGATTAGAGCCTGATAGTAAGGTTCAAGTGATATGTGCAAATGTGAGACAATTGATAAGTTTGAGATTAGTCTGATGAACAGTTCACAACATCAGTGCTCAACAACTTCAGGAGGTAGTGAGAAATCAAGCTACCTAAAGATTTAGGAATGGTGTAGAAACAAGGGTGGGCAACGAGACAGATAATAGTTCAAATGAGCCTGTTAATCTATTGTTGATCTATTGTTTGGAGACAGCAGGGGTATGGCAAACAATAATGCGATAGATATGTGGAGGTGGGATAGAACAATGAGCAGGGGAGTGGGACAATGAGCGGGGGGCAGGATGATGAGCAGGAGGGGTGGGACAATGAGCAGGGAGATGGGACAATGAGCAGGAGGGCAAAATGATGAGCAGGGGGACAGGACAATGAGCAGGGATAATGGGAAGGTGGGAGGATCATGTGGGATGATCAATCACTGATGCAATGGGAGACCAAAGAGCAGCATGGGATGATGGCAGTACCATGTCAAAGAATTAGCATGGAATGATGAGCAGGAGCCATTGATCACTGTGATGGACAGTGGTTACAAGGCATAGGAGTTCAGTGGACAATGCCATGATGGCAGTATTATTAATATATACCCAGGACTGGCTCCGATGTCTCTGAATTCACCCAATCTTTTCAGTGCTCAGATCACTTGATATTCAATAGTTATTGGCAGTGAGTGGGAATTATGACATTCTAAGTCTACTAACCTGGTGAACCAGGGGTGATATGACAGGTTTGTAGATCAATCAATTTGTGATGTTAAGGTGGTTTACCATCTTTGAAGCTCATCACTGTGATGTGTTATGTAAGGATATCAGGTAAGCACTTGGATTGAACCCTCCCCTGCCAATGAATATCATTGGGTTCATTCTATTGTACTCATCAAATAACACTCGAATACCAATCTTTGCATTCAGTTCCTTGAGGCCTGTTGTCCTCCATCAACAGATTGGGGTATAGTGTGATGTGGAGATTGAAAAGTGTCAGCCTGATGTGATATCAATCAGGACAATGGTGAGGTCTGACTTTGTGACCAAGTCTGTGAAAGCATATATATGCTACTATCATGGGAAATTGACAATATTGAACAGTCCTCTGGCTGATCCTGCCACCAGTCCTTATGACTTTAAGGCAATATGATGTTGCTGCTCAATCAACAGGGATTAAGTACATATGCTTTGTCACACATTTCTTATCAGAGGATAAATCTGGTCTGATTGGAAGTTGATTTGAATTGTGGGTAAATCAGATTTATGTAAATTTACTGAGGGTTTTTGGCTGATTTAAAGCCGGATTCCTCTGGATTAATAATCCATTTGATTTGATTATAATCTATATATGTGATTTATTATATTCAGTGGATTTATTTGGATTCCCACAGACATAGAAATTTCCAACACTAGTCTGGTTCTGAACCTGATAAGGCATCTGGGATTTTTCTGGCAGGTGTCAAGAGGGTGTGGAGGCCCCATGAACATTGATCCAGTTAAAATTGGCAAAGCATCTCTCAATCCACACAGAAAGGCAGAATAGATGATGAACAGGCCTCTGTGGATGTTGTATGAAAGTGAACTTCAAACTACGTTCAGCGCCTGAAACGAATACCGGCGTATCTTCAAGTATAGTGCCCAAGTTTCCTCCTGATAAAGGTGTAACCAGTCACATTGAGCCCCCGAGTCACTCCGACATCGGATTCACCCGTGTTCATCTGAACCTCAGACTCGAAGAAAATCTGAAGAAGTCCAACGTCGGCATCTTCCGAGAATCACGTGCTCGCGAACAACCTGCTGGTCAATAGCGTTCACTCCCACTATGTAGGCATCGTTTCACGACGACGACGACGACTCACCCAAGACGAAATGCAAGGATTCAACAAGTATGTCTTCTCATATTCATTCACATCTCCAATTCACACAGATCTAGATACTATCCTCCAGACTATGATCCTTCTTATGGCAGTCTTAACTCGTACAGAGGTTCCTCCACTGCATGCTGTCTTAGATCGTATCTAAGTAGGTTCTCTGCTAGGCAAGCATGCTTTAGGGGATAGGGCTCGCAAGCTTGATCAAGGGGTTCTTATTACCCGCTTTGAACTACCATTCAACATTTGGTGGTGCGTCCATATTCTGATTCGTGTCTGCTACCTTGTGCCAAGTGTCCATTATAGCGGGACGTGTAACAATCACATTGGCATGGGTGTACGCTACAATGCCGAAAAGAAGAAGATTGGGAGCTATTATTCCACCCCTATCTACTCCTTTCGATGCAAATGCCATCTTTGTGACGGGTGGTTTGAGATTCAGACTGACCCCAAAGTGAGTCAGTAATTCTACTGCGAGCGTTCACGATGCCGATACTTACTACAGAACACTCGTTATGTGGTCGTTTCTGGAGCAAGACAGAAAAATGAGGATTGGAACCCTGAGGAGAATGGCGGGTTTGCCGTTCATGGTATGTGCATGATTATACATCATTCATCTGTCGCCTAACTTTGTGCCCAGATACTGAAGGAGCGGCCGTGCCTACAGATCCCTTGGCAGCCCTTGAAAAAACGACCGACGCGCAGAACCACTTGACAAAAGTTGAAGCTCCACGTCTTGAATCACTGCAAGCCATGTCCGAACATTACAATGCCGATCCATACGCGCTGTCGAGCAAAGTTCGGAAACGTTTTCGAGAGGTGAAAAAGGTGGAACAACAAAAGCAAGACGCGGATGACCACATCAAAAATCGCTATGGGTTGCCATCCTCGCTGAGCCTGTTGGAGGAAGACGAGGCAACGATCAAGGAAGCTAAGGAAGAATGGAAGCGAGGACAACGTGAACTGGCTGTAAATGAGAATAACAAGCGACGGCGATTGGCTGTTGACACCATTTCAATTTCTTCATCCTCTCCAAGTTCGTCAACAGCCAAGACACGATCTAGTAACACCATTGACTCCTTACGGGCTCGCATTTTGGAGAATACTGCCCGTCAAACGAATTTATCCAGTCGACCAGCGACTGGGACGAGCAAGATTATTCGGTCGAGCCTCGCGAGGAAATGACATCTTTGCATGAGACTATACCCCCATAGACCTGTAGCCATACTTGATAGTAATACTTTATCTTGTGTATCCATATTATTGTCTGCTCGGAATAATTAACGCTCGCTTTGAATCAGTAGGAAATCGATAGCAGTAAAACAACAGTTATGTAGTACAGAGAGCACGTAACCAAGGAATAGAATAATGACAAACGATACGGGGAATGGTGAATAGAGCGAGGGAGAATACTCCGGGGAAAGACCATAATATAAGATAAACCAAAACACCAGGTTGAATTATGGAGCGACGAGTGATGTTAGTGAGGGAGGGAGATAAAGAAGAATGATGAGAATAAGCTATGAATCCTATACGTACTATGAAGTGATTGCCCATGGCTGTTCCAGTGCAGGCATCGGACTGTCCCATTTCCATCCATCAGCAGTGTGATAATATGCAGATTCTCCTCCGTCGATCTCTTTCCACGGGCCAAGCCGTAGAAGATCCGGTGATTCCTCTGTTTTCGGCAGCTCCATTGAAAGCAATGCATGTTGCGCGGCATCGGCCTCCGAGCCTGAATCAGGGCTAGGACCAGTAGACGATAGCTCTGGTGTCGGCGCCTTGGAATCGGTATCGTTCTCTTCGTCAGCCCCAGTGAAAGAAGAAAAGTCAAAGAACTCGACAAATTCGTCCGGATGAGGTTTACTCGTCGATGCTTGCGAGCTTGGCTCTCCTAGTGAACCGAACGATGAGAAACCAAGAAGTGTGTCTGGACCATCCGGGACGCTGCCGCATCCCTTTAGAATCTGATCTAATGTCTCTGCAATATCGGATGAAAATGCCTCTTGCCCCTCGCCCGCCATTTTAATGAGCTCAGTCATCTGCTCAGTCATCTGCTCGAAGAATGCGCTGGCATCCTCTTCAGTCTTGACGTTTTCAACAACCTCGGCCTTCTTTGCTAAAGCCTCATTAACTGGGCCCCCCCATTCACCTTCAGTTTTCGGGCGCTTTGGCGGGGAGGGCTCGTTGGCAACACTGAGGCCTGAGGCCCCTGGACTGGCTTCGGGCGCATTGGTGACATCGTCTTCTCTAGGCCGTTTGGACGATACGCCACCTGGTGGCGTGGGTGCCTGCTCGGTTGCAGATGGCGCTGGTGTAGACGGAGGGTTTGGATTTTTGACGGAGGGACGACGTTTCGAGGGATTTTTGGATTTCGCAGGGGCTTTGCCTTTGGGAGATTTAGGAGCAGGAGGAGATGATGCAGTTTGCGTGGGTGTAGATGCGCTGGCAACGGGAGTTGAAGCTGAATAAGGAGGCGTTGGTGTAGAGACGGCAGCGTTTGGCGTGGAGCCAGAAGGCTTCTTCATTACAGGTGGTGGACGAATATTCATCGGAGGGCGGTTGGGAGGCACAAGGGACTGAGGTGGCACGGGTTGTTGTTGAGGAAGTGAGGAGGGGGGTCGAGACATCTCCTGTACGGATAAATTGTTCAGTGGTATATTGCCCGCAGAATGGAGATGGGTTTGTTGAGAAGGGCCCATGTGCTGCCGAAGATGGATATTCATACGTTCAGTGGCTTGTTGAACCTGGTGCATCATTGCTTTAAGAACCTCGAGCGAAGTGATATAACGAGGACTAGGGCCATTCAACAAATTTAATTGGTGTGTCACGGTGAAAATCTTAGAAAAAATCCCCATTACTGGACAGAACAAAGACAAAGAACTGCGACACGCACTATTGTCAACAGTTTCTTGATGGATTCTTCGGATTTCAGAACAATGAAATAAGTCGAGAGCTTCTTATCGATCTCTTGTGCTGCCCCAAAGAGCTGATTGAGAATGGCAGTAAACTCCGCTCTTTGCTCCACAGGCACATCGACAGCTCGTGTACTCCGCATAACGACTGAAAGAAAAATCAACACAAACGTCTAAAGAACCAAAATCAAATAAAAGGAAACGAACCATGATTCCTGCATTCGAGTTTTATTCTCTGCAAATGATCGGCCACATTTTTCTGGGCGACAAGACTCCCGTTCTGCAAGTTCATGTGCGGCGGCTGAGGTATCGGGGGTTGACGGTTGTCCATAAAGTTGTTGCCTGGTATTGATGGCGGCCCATTCTGTTGTGGAAGGAAAGTCGCGTGTTGGCCGGCGGCGTTTGGATGAGAGCCGTTCTGGAATTGTGGTCCTGCTACTGGAGTCCCATGCTGCTCAGGAGGGTGCATGCCCTGGTTCAACTGGCCTCGGAACATTCCTTGCTCTATGGCTGTTCTCTGTAGGTGAGCTCTGTGCTGTTCAACGAAAGAAATTATTCCGTCTTGAACACCTTGACGCTTCAGCTCGTCGACGGACTGATGAGCATAACCAACGACCATCTGCATCTGGTGACCGTTCAGCACTTTTTGGCTCTGAGGGAGAGCGTTGATAGCATTTCCCGCCGCTGCTTGTGTTTGAGCCATCTGAGCCTGGTGAAGAGCATGCCTCTTCCGCTTGGAATCCATCACCGAAAAGATGTAGACTTGGTCAAAATTGGCAAGGTACTCTTGATATACCTGCGCAAGGCGCTGGGCAAGAGCAGGGCCAGCCTTCGCTGGCTCAGTTTCGCTGCCAGGAAAGTGAACAAAGCCCATCCTTCCTCCGATTACACCCCAAAGGTCCTGCGTAGCAACCTGTGACGATGTGTGATATGTAAACAACTCGCTATTCGATCAGAAAAGGACCTACCTTCCTAAACCCTCCTTCTTGCATAACGTGAGTGTGTAGCAGGTAGAGGTCGATATCACGGTTCTCGAAAGTCATCATGCGAGGATCGTGCTTCACCCCTTTAGTTAAACAGAAACTCTTATACGCATTGTCGAATTGGCCCTTTTGCAACGGGGGTGGAAGTTGCATTGCTCCTGAGGGTGACGATTGCAAGCCAATGGCGCCAGCCAAAGGTGATGACGCCGAACCGTTGACACTGCTCATAGGAAAAGGGAACTGGGGATTTATATTAGGCGACAATTGGTTGGCTAAAGACGATCCCGGCCCTGGCGCCCCTAATGGCCCAGTTGGGTTAGGTGGATGAGATCGCTGCACAGAGGACGGCCGGGGAACAGCACCTGTCAGACCTGATGGGCGATTGATTTGCTGTAATTGCTGAGCCTGTTGACGGATTAGAGGGCTGGAATGGCCCTGAGGAATATTGGTTTGGCCAACCTGTTGAGCATTCTGTGGCTGCCCAGACGTCATCTGAGAATTCGCATTGAACCAAGGAGCCTGTCCTGAACCATTAGCCTGCTGCGCTTGCGCTTGCGCCATGGCGGTACTGGCGAAAAGATACAGATGGCAAGGTGAGCAAATCATAATGTGACGGAGTAAATTACGCACAAGTTCTTCATGGCCGATACCATCTTGGCCAAGTACTCTTTCTTAGATTTTATTTCTTCTGAAAGAACCCGCATTTTCCCCAAGAGCTGAGGGTCCGACGCAAGACCTCGTTGGTTGCCCAGTTGTCCCAAGGACCGCTCCTGGGTCGCGATGACGTTGCTTAGATTCCTGATCCGTTCGCCGAGTTCAGCAGGAGAAAATCTCTGTGACTGTGGCTGTTGCTGCTGCTGCTGTGGGTTGAGTCCACCTCCAATAGGGTTCGGACCGGTGGCGTTTGGATGTCCAGGTGAGGGGCGACGATCAATTGCTCCTGATGCAAAAAGTTCTCCAGGGCTAGACTGACCCATGGACTGGAGCTGCTGAGCTTGCTGTTGCGCAGCTCGCTGATGCTCGAGACGCTGTCCGAGTCCTGGCTGGTTTTGAGCAAGCAGCATCTCTAGCTGTCTAGCATGACCGGGATTCCCATTCGCTTGTAAGGCTTGTATTTGTAACATGGCACTGCGATTCGACGGTTGCTGCTGCTGCATGCCAGATGGGAAGCCGGGCGCCTGCGAAGGACTAGACCCCGAGTCGAGGAAAGGCTGGTTTTGGAGATGTGATGGGTTATTTCCCGGTCCACCACCCACGTTGCCCACTTGTTGACCGCCGAGGGAGAATTGTTGCTGATTATGTTGCATGCCCTGCATAAGAGCTAGGCTCTGGCTTCGGAGGATATCCATCATCTGGAGACAGAACAATGATGGTTAGACGAGAATCGAAGGCTTTACGTAACAGGGTCGGAGGATAGGTGGGGTAACGATGATAAGATGAAGAGAATGTAACGAGTGTGGAACGGCAAGGCTAGTGAACACGGGTACTGCACGACCTCATGCGACTGCGCTAACACGATGTGCTTGCAGTGCTGTGTAGAACACACTCTGCTCGTGCCGGAACGGGAGACGGTGTGTGGATCAAAAGTAGGGAAAACTCGCCTGAGGATTCTGCTGCTGCTGATTCATGTCGCCTCCTGCTCCTGGCTGACGATTGTATTGGATTTGTTGAATTTGCTGCCACATACGGCCCGTGTCTGGAAACGCCTGAAGGGGGTCTTGGGGCTGCTGAGGCTGCTGCTGCTGCTGGTTGAGTTGCTGCTGCTGCTGTTGCTGAGTCTGCTGCTGCTGCTGCATGAGCGCAGGACTGAAGTTGGGCATCATGGGGTATTGGGGTAGACGATCAGCCATTTAACCTGTGGGCTCCGGGGACCCTAGAAGACAAGTGGGCCACAGGGGGCGGTATAGGGTGGTGGGGAATGTCGTGGACAGCGAGCAGGCTGTTGGGGACGGGGGACGGGGAGGAGATTCGACGGTGTAGTGGTGGGAGCGAAACGAGGAGTCGCACTTTGGCTGTGGCTGACGAGATTCCATGTTTGTGACAGTTGACAAGTTATTATCAATTATTTTTTTATTAGGTTTCTGCTAAGTCTCGCTATAAAGCAACACTCCTATGCTTTCTTCCTCATGTGCATGATCGTCCATCTGACCTTTCCCATTCCCAATTGTGGCCGTACTTCGGGTTCTGTTCTGTGCTCATCGTGGCAGAGTTGCACCTCTTGACCACCCCAACAATAGTAGTCCTCATTACCACGCACGGTCCATTTCGCTCTTGGGCCTAACGCCACCCTTTCCGTACCGTATATATGTACTTTGTATTCCGAAACGCGTCTCACTCGTGTATCCCCGACCTCCACGGCGCTTTCCAATTCAAGTCATACCGACAATGCAATTTTCATCACCTGTGACAATTTCCGGGAAACCTCCAAAGTGACACAGGTACCTCTTAACGTCATTCTGGAGAGATGATGGACTTCATCCCAACACATACCGAGGACCTCGGCTTCTTGCGGTGCATGGGACATCTTCACTTTTCATGGACCAATGCGAGGCAACTATGGAAACCGCACATGCCCTCGGACGTTGACCCACTTATCCTTCGGCAGTAGACCTCAATTTTCTGATACATGACACAGGAACATTTTCTGCGGTGCAGCCATACTACTTACGCAAGCTCTGAAATTTGTCCATATTAATCCATGATGACTCGTCCCATATTATTAGTAGGACATCACCCTGCGACACTGCAAAAAAAAACTCCTCGGCTCCAACGACTCATACCAGAAACTGAGCTTGACATTCCAGAATGCACTTTAGATTTCTTTCAAGGACATGCCGCCCTTTCTCCACGTTCACGTTCAGCGTCCACGGACCGACCAATTCAGATCTGGCTTCCTGTCACACATGCCGCCTCGATCTATACCACTACCTTCGGACCGGCTAGCATATGTATATTTGGATCCTGCATCATACTGGATATAGCTCATCGTCAAAAACTAGGAGAGCACGGATCACTTGATGTGAAAGACTCGGGTCGGTCGGCTAACTCCACTTTCCCTTCAGTGCGTTGAGTATCTGGCCAAAGCTCAGGTGCGCACTGAACGTCATAGAACCAGTCGTTCCATCGAAGCTCGATGCCCCGTAGTTCCATGGGTCTTTAATTTCAATCCACCATTTCGGAAGTCGCTCCAAATTTCGAGTTACGCCGACGTACGTTATGTCTTAAACGACATCCTCGCCTATCTCGTCTGTTAGAGATTGTCTTTTCCTGTTAAGCTCAGTGCAATTATCTAGGCCTCCTGAGAGGTGTGTGCTAGTGAGCAGCATCTTTGCTGTCGAGAAGCTGAGGAGCTGTCCCGCTTTCTGATGTCGTTCTCCCTATTCACGACTATCCGAACTACCGTCTCGAAATAATATACATAGGTGTGTCCGGGTTGAACCGATCAAACGCCTCTCAAAATGACAAAATTGTTGTTATGTGATGCCCATAGACGGAGCGTGACTGACCTGCAAGGGATGCAAGAGAAGCTCACGAAAAAGGATACATAGCACACACGAGTCGTAAAATGAAATGGGCACAAGGAGGCACACCACCAATGAACGTTGAACGTTGAAACGTTCGTACCCCTTCTCGCCCACTTATCGACAAGTTCATCCCGTCATGAAGCTTGAGCGAGTCATCGCAGCTCGGATACCGGGGCGCAAGTTATGTATATCAGGACAGTAGCTTGAGACCAGATTTAGCTTGACTGAGGACGCGTTAACATTTGTACGCATAATATCATACCTAATCGTGTAAGTAGTAGGTGTCAAAATAATCACCCAGTATAAGACAACCGTTGAACAGAGATGTGCACGTTTGCGTGAGTTGTACGAATGCAGCTGCAGAAAGGGGTTTGCTTTGATGGCCAAAAGGGAACAATGAAACACGGCGGCTCGGTGTGTGGGTGATTAGTAAATTTTGAGGTATTTATAAGACCACAGAAAAACATGACGCTTTATTTACAGAGAGCCGGGGAAGATGCAAAACGAAAATAAATCATGAGGGTGCAGTGTGCGATGTGCAAGATAGATACAAGTGATACAAAGTCGTAAAATGATAGGACATGCATTCTATAGACGGCTACTTGAGCCGGCGACAGCGTTCAAATCAGTTATATTCTCGTCGCCGTGATCGCTGTGATCGTCGTCCGATCGCGGCAAGCCCGAAAAAGTTACGCCAGCTGATGAGATGAAAATCATCCGCGCTTGTCATTTCGTCGAGTCCACCACCGATGGTAGTGTGTATCACTGAAACACCAAAGACACCGAGCCAGGTGCTGATCCAAAAGGGGACAAGGCCGATGCCAACGTGGGGGCACACGACGTTGACAACCCAATGTGGGGGAAGTGGGGCGATGCGTAGGACAATGAGGAAAGAGATCACATTCTCTTTGTTGGCTTGGATCTTATTGGCCCACTTGTCAAGAATAGCCTTCCATTTAGGCAGAGTCAGGAGAGCAGGCCCGAGAGCGGCAGAGATGAGATAGCAAAGAGAGGCGCCGGTGGCGACGCAAGTGCAGGCGAGGGGAAGGGCGCGGGCGACGCCCCATACGGCGCCACCGAGGATGGAAAGGTACATTGACCCAGGAAGCGAGAATGCTTGAAGGCTGTGTGTGGACCGGTCAGTACGGAGGCCGAACATCAAGAGGTAAAATGAAACAGACAAAAGGTATGTGATCACATAGCAGACGACTATGCGGTAGGGATAGATGTCACGATATTTCTTGAGCAGAACATTGAGGTCCTGCAACTGCGCAAATGATTTCGGAATCCGCAACCGCGGCCGGTCGTCTCTATACAGGCATTAGTCTCGTGTAAAGGATGCCTATCAGCGACTTGCTCTTCTAGTGTTGGGAGGGCCAACCACAGGGACACGCCGAGAAAAAGAGAAGAGACGACAAAGATGGCAGCCATCTTAAGAGTAGCATTGAGGATGACCCTGCGTGGAGAAGGCCGTGAGGGGTTGTGGGGGTGGTTGGCGGTGCCATAGGAGGGAGTGACCGGGGTGAGGAGGGGCTCCCGGTCGTCGCAGTCGTCGTTGTTGACGGTGGCCAGGGTGTATGTCGAGCAGTTGCTATGGTGTGTCGAGACAAACGCGAGATTTCGACGTGTGGGCATGATGGTTGCACCGCAAGTTTGACCCCACTCTAGGGTTTGCTTATGTTTTCCATATTCAAATTGTCATGTCATTATGCGAAAACTAAATTATACATAAACTGCGTATGACCCTATTACTGGCCGGTGGTCGCTTCTACCCTCTAATCGTCGCATCCCCCGGTCATCCAGCGTGTGATAGCTCAGACAAACCACATCGCCTTTCCGTGGCGCTGCGTCTGGTTGTTCTATAGAACTTTGTGTACTATTATGTGAGAAAAAAGAAGGAAGGAACCGCCAGCGCGATGAGGACGCCGACGGCTGGGTATCTAGATGTGGGTATTGTTGCAAAGTCAGAGAAGACGACGTCGCTCCTGACGCCGTCATGCGCCGTTGCGCTTGATGGTCGTTCACGTTAGACGGCGAGATTGTCGAGGCTGTTGCAGATCTCGTCCGCTGGTGTCCGACTTCGGGGTATGTGTGATGTCTAGGTGATGTGGGTCGCGAAGGATTGTTCAGAGATGGAGGTTGAACAAGGCGGGAAAGAGGCGCAGAGTCAACCAGGATGTTGTGTGCTTCCCGAGACGATGATGGTGATTGCAGTTCATGAGATTGACGTTCGTCCGTGGAACTGTATGTGCCAGACCCAGACGTCTCGCCAGATGCTAGAGAATCATTGCGCACACGCGCGGACAAGGGGCGAAAGGCATTAACGAGAAACTGGCCCACTCTGGTGCGGGAGCGCCAAAAAGGCTCATGAGTCTCTTCTTGCTCGGGTTTTACTGTAGATTTCCAGAGTATCCGATCACACCAGCTCGGTACACGCTTCTTGTGGGACGAATCATAGACTCCTTTATCATTGTTATCTTCTTCGTCGCTCGGAAGGCTAGATTTCGAATCTATTCCTGGGGGCTGCAGACGCGTCTTGTCGACGGGGTCGACGGAGGGAGGCGTCAACAGTCCGTTCGAGATCATGTCAACTGAGCTGTGGGTTGCGTATGTCCTTCTTGCCATGTTCTCCGGCAACTGAGCCTGATGTGACTTTGTTCTGCGAAAGGACAAAAAAGGCAACAACTTGGTCTTGACTCTATGCGCGGCAGCCGCTACAGAGGCCTTACTATTGGAGCTGGTCATAGTTTGTGAGGAAGGCGATGTGAACGATTCTTCGTCTTCGGGGTCACGATCAGTAGCTCGTGAACGTGTTGTCGTTTCCATGGTTGAAGCCATAGATGCAGCTTCACCTTCGACCTCAGTCTCTTCCTCTGCCTCCTTCTCGAGCCACTCAATTTCCTTTGCCTCGAGCTCAGTCAAACGGTGAGACGGTTCGTCTGGTCTTCGGTCAAGCGGCGATTTCCGACGTTTCCCGTGTTTCAACGCTCGCAAAACATCATATTTGAAGGTCGGAGGAAAGCAACTACCTTCAGCCATGACTCGTGGGTCATCATGTTCCAAAAAGTCATCCACAACGAGTTCAGACTAGCCTCTGGTGAATCAAGAACAAAGTGAGAGGCTTGTAGCGTACCTTGATTTTAGCCAAGTTGGACAACCTGTGATTGAGCTTTCCTTCGTGCGCTGGAAGAAGCCGTTAATGCGACGTATAAATCCGACTAATCAGGAATTACCTGCAAGATGTACATTGAGAAACAAAAACGTTGTGCCACCTAGATTTATCGTAATCCCGACACCACCCTTATTCCCTACACGCCCACCAATGAGTCCCGCAGTAACTGCAGAGCGCGATGTACCCCGAATGAGTGGGCGCAAGTCGCGATGGATGAATATTGCGAGGTATATCCCCATCATGCGTTCCTTGACAAGGAGCTGATATGGGCCCTTCTTTGGCCCTTTGGATAGCGTGCGTGGCGCGAGAGGCTTGGGAAATCCTATGTCGGCCACAGTAGGTGAACTTGTGCGCGTTCCGCTACCTTGACATAACCAGTCTTCGATCATGGATGTCCACCCTGCTGGAGGTTCGTGGGGTTGGTCCTCGTCCTTGTCTTTATGTCGCGCTCGCGATTTTTCCAAGTCGCGGCTTTCGCGGTCTTTATCCTTGTCCTTTTCTATCAACTTATTCAAACCTGCTCCGAGACCCATTGGAATTCCTGAGAACAGATTCAGGAAACAGCAGATCTAGATGCAGAATGTCATACCCGACAGTGATGGACACTCTTGTCCTGCGCTAAATTCTGGTATGTGAGCAATGCTAGGTTGAAAACACGCGTTCGAGCTTACACCACAACGAGGTGATACGGGTGAGCGGCTTCGAGGGGGAAATTCCGGATCGTCCCCGAGGTAGTCGAGTTTGACGAGCTCCAGAGAGGCACCTTACCGAGGAGTTCTTCCAAGTCACCCTGGAGTAGAATTAGGAACATATGCCAGCTTTCACAAGGCACGAACAAGCCTTTGGGACGGAATCATGCATGTTCCAAGTGATTATGCGGACCTTGAGGGCTTTGCGGGTCGTTGACCCCGACTTGGGTGGCGAAACAGGTGGAAGAGACTTTTCAGGTAGTGCATTAGATTGAGTAGGCGTTGGTGGGAAGAGTGCTTGGAGGCGAGCAAGTACTGCAGGCTGCTGGGCTGTTGGATATGTATTAGTAGTACATATGACGTGGAGAAGACAACCGATTTGACCTGGACGCTGGCCCTGAGATAGTGAACAAGGCCTGGCGGGCATGGTATGAAGACGAGGAGAACAAAACGACGAGAGGCAGACTGGGCCTCTTCATGCGGACCACTGAGATGTTCGTCGATGTCGTTCTCTACAACAGGGTAGTCACAAATTAATGACTATCACACTTTAACATTTTAGGAAAGTAGATATGGGGGCATAGCTCAGTTGGGAGAGCAGCAGACTGAAGGTTTCTTGATTTCTGAAGGTCCCGCGTTCAATCCGCGGTGCCCCCATCTCCAGTCCTCTGATTTATTTTTCACAAGTCCCGAGGGTCTGGACTCTCCCATATAGCATGTCCCTATCTTTTCTTCTATTTTTCCCCCCAAGTCTAAAGAGTCTAAACTCTCACATACGACATGTTGCTATCTTTTCTTCTATTTTCTCCCCAAGTCCAGAGAGTCTAGACTCTCGCATACGACATGTTCCCATCTTCTCCTCGATTTTTCCCCAAGTCCAGAGAGTCCAGACTCTCACATACGACATGTTCTTTTCTTCTATTTTTCCCCCAAGTCCAGAGAGTCTAGACATACGGCATGTTCCCATCTTTTCTTCTATTTTTCCCCCAAGTCCAGAGAGTCTAGACTCTTACATACGATATGTTCCCATCTTTTCTTCTATCTTTCTCCCAAGTCCAGAGAGTCTAGACTCTTACATACGACATGTCCCCGTCTTGTCTTCTATTTTTCTCCAAAGTCCAGAGAGTCTAGACTAGTACTCTCACATGTTCCCATCTTTTCTTCTATTTTCCCCCCAAGTCCCAGAGAGTCTAGACTCTCACATACGACATGTCCCCGTCTTTTCTTCTCTTTTTCTGCCAAGTCCAGAGAGTCTAGACATACGGCATGTTCCCATCTTTTCTTCTATTTTTTCTCCCAAGAGTGAGTCTAGACTCTCACATACGACATGTTCCCATCTTTTCTTCTATTTTCCCCCCCAAGTCCAGAGAGTCTAGACTCTCACATACGACATGTCCCCGTCTTTTCTTCTATTTTTCTTCAAAGTCCAGAGAGTCTAGACTCTCACATATAGCATGCCGTTCCCATCAATTTTGTCAGTCTGGGAGCTCTGACCTGATCATGACGACAAAATTTCATTCAATGACACATGCGTAACAGTACATAAGATCTATGGTAGTGGAATATGTATACGCGGCGGATATCTATCGCAAATCGTCCAAAAACATGTCAATTATATATGATAGCCAGAAGATATACATATTAAAGGATAACAAGCGCTCGAATGAAAATTAAGCATATGTAGGAACAAGCTTATAGAGACGTTTAACATGTTCCACAGTCGCTCGGTCCCCAGTGTTCTAAATCAATGATCAGCTCGACCGAACTTTGGGATATAGCCGTTATCACGTACCTTGGACAGGTCATCACTAATCTTAACACAAGGCTTGCTATTGACCGATGACAGTTTGATCACCATATTCAATGCCTTACTCTTCTCCGTTCCCCCGTTGGAGGCGGTTCGAAAGTCATTCGTAAAGAAGGTCCCAATGCCATAAGAGACTTCAGATAACACAATGGTCAGCAGGTAATCATACATGAAAGGAAGGAAACACATGCCTTGTTCTAAACCGAGTTCGCTGGCCTGTTTCTGCAGCTGGATGGCCTTATCCACGCTCAGTGAGTCTGAATAGATAACGGCCTTTTGACGATAATCGATCCCAAGGGACTCATACATCTCCTTCACACGCGGTCCAAAAGTGAAGGGGTCCCCAGAATCTTGGCGCAGGCCTCTCCATCTCTGAGCGCGTTCCGGATCTATGGTAAAGTCCTGTACACGTTCGTATTATGTACCCAAAAAATGGAATCACTCGGACAAACTTTGAAGAATGCGTGTGTCGTAAAGGTGTCTGTCAACGCAATCAAGAGAGAGTTAGGGTAAACCGCCTCCCAGAGGTCCAGTGACGTTGCATGTGTGTTTTCATAGCCCTTTATGGCCGCAACCTACATGAGAAGTAAGGCGATCGACCGGTTGGACTAAGTATACAAAGATGGCCGACTTACACCCATAAACCATTCACTGCAAAGTTTGATGCGATATGAATGGACAGAGTGACGCGAACGGTCAGACGACTTACTGAGCGATGGTGCCTATAGGGGTGAGATCATACTTTTGGGCAAAGTGCACCTTGTGGCGGTGTCAATCAACCTTCCCGCGGAGTGACTCATACCGCAGGAGACGTACATTGCTCGTTCCGCTGAACCGACCCTTGCCAGGAGCGTCACGGAATGCCTGAGCGAGGGCTCGAACGACAAGGTCTTGAGTGTGGTATGACCGTCTCCGCCTAGTACCAAATTCACTGAATGTACAGCCTGCTTCCAAGAGTGCGCGACCCTTGCCATAAGCGGACTCTGTGACAGACAGCTTAGAGACAGAGATTTGACGTCTGAGGAACATAAACTACTCACGTTCTTGATTATCATAGTTCCAATTGACATCGACTGAGTTGAAGAAGCATTCGCTGAGAGTGGCCATCAATGGAACCTCCCAAAGAATTGTTTCTATCCAGGGACCAGAGATTTCGATTTCGACGTTTCCCTGTAACCGGTCGAGAGACACTGGGACAAACGTTATGCGAACCTGTTCAGGTTTGTATCTGTAGGAAGCCAAGAAGGAAAGATAGGCAGGCGTGAAGTATGGACAGGTCTTTCGAAGCCATTCACGTTCTTGCGGAGTCAAGATGAGGTCAGTAAACTCTGCAACGAAGTGATGAACGAGGGTAGATGATTTTCAGGGCATTGAAACGAACGCGATACGGCGGTGCGAAAACGTTCAACACTTCGACGAGAAAAGAGACGCGTCTTGTCGCGGTTAGTGAAACGATATGTAGCCGTTACGTCTGGAAAGTGGTGGAGGACGGCTTGCTGCATGGTAAGCTAGATATGGGGTTGAGAACGAAAAGAAAAGCTTTGGGAGAGATCGAAAACCTTGTAGAGATCGGTATCGAGGATGGAAGTGGGAGAGGATACTGATGCAGAAGACATGGTGGTCTGAAGTAACTCGAGCAATGGACAAGGAACTTGAAGTAGGACTCGAAATATATTGCAATTTAGGGACATCAGAAAGGGGATAAGCCCCGCCAAATTGGGACAATCAAACTTTAAACTATACCTCCAGTTACTCGTGACCTTATAATTGACCTTGCTTGCTTCTCCCGTCCATCTGCAATGGTCCGGTCTATCCTACTGCCAAGCACATCCTTTTCCACTCACCTCTTCACAGGGCTCTAGGATCGAGATACTCAACCAGGGCGGCTTTCGTTCCGATGGCAGACGCCAATTCGAGTTGCGTGATATGGCCATAGATCTCTCCCAGCAAGGCCAGGCTGACGGTTCTGCTGTTGTTACACATGGTTTGACCCATGTTCTCGTGTCTGTCTTCGGGCCCCGGGAAGCAAAAATGCGTTCACAAACCATCCACGATCGTGCCAATATCAATGTTGAAGTTAGTATTGCTGCGTTTAGCACCGGCGACCGGCGAAAACGTGCCCGAGGTGACAAGTGAGTACGTGTCAGAATGAAGGGCAAAAATCGATTGACAGCTCTAATAGACGAGTTCTCGAACTGGCCGCCACCATCAAATCCACATTCGAGCCTGTTGTACAGACGAACCTCTATCCTCGTTCCCAGATTGACGTATTTGTGCAAGTACTACAACAAGATGGTGGGCTCCTCCAGGCTTGTATCAATGCCACGACTCTGGCCCTAGTCAATGCTGGTATCCCTCTTCTGGACTTTGTCTGTGCTGTCACTGGCGGTGTCCACTCCACGTCACCTCTGCTTGATCTCACACTACTCGAAGAAAACGACATCCCCAATGTCACAGTAGCTGTGATGCCTAAGACGGGCAAAGTGACATTAGTGACGATGGAGACACGATTACATGTGGATAGATTTGAAGAGATTTTCAGGCTCGCAGCCGATGCAGGGAAGGTTATCCACAAAGAAATGAAAAGCGCGGTTCTATCACGAACAAGCGCTCTCGTCACAGCGATGGGGTCAGGACCTCGACTTGGTGGAGGGGACCTGGTAGACAAAGATGGTGATGACCGGATGAACGAATATTAACCGGTGTGCATTGTGAGAGCCTATTACAATGTACCTGGAACTATGTTCAACGCGTCTTGATTGAAGTGCCATTCTGAGAAATTTCGGACATCAGAAAACCTTCATTGAACCTCTTTCTTCTGCGGATCTTATGTGTTCTAGACTGTATAGATGTAAAAATACCAGACGTAGGAACAATACAGAACAACAATAATGACATTCATGAGAAACTAGATGGGTTCATGGGATCAGTGATTGATCGACTCTCGACTCGGAGACTGAGTACCAAAAGAGGTTGCAATGGCCTTTCCGCCCTACTGTCGTTATCATGAGCAAGCCTAGAGGGATTGGTCACCGGTTGTGTCAGGTCTGACATGCTCACCCCCTGACCCCTTCCGTTCAACATGTTGGGAGGTCAATAGTATCTCATCCTGGTCCTCTACCTACCGGGGCCAGTTATGCATTCGTGCAGATAAATGGCTTGTTACAGCGAGTCATGCGGGAACTTGCTCAAGGTTGCCATCAACGATGTAACTCCCTTTCTTCTTTTCTGCTCCCACACCGAACGTCAATTCTTTCCTATCACCGCCCGCAAAGCTTCGCTATGGACATGCCACGGCTGCGTTCAAGTCTATTCGTCGTCGGTAACGACGTGAATCTCCCCCCGATGTCACGTAACCTCCCCGTCCTTGAAACCGAGCCACAGACCCCCGGAGGCATGGTCGTTGCCCTGAACGGCTGCCTCGGCACGGGGAAAGTACACCATTCTCAAGCAGGCCAAAGCGCTCCCGCCCGCCGACAGACCCGCCTCCTGGACAAACCACCTGCTTATCTACCCGGCGACGGCCCTAAGTAATCCCAGACCGGAGCAATGCGCACTACAACCTAACGCCGCCGAATCTGAGCCCCGTCTTCAACGAGATTAGGCAGATCGTACAGAAGGGCTATGTATATTATCCTTATGACGGCATGTTTAGCTATAACTGAAGATAACGATCGGGACCCCGCTTTCAAGAGCACCTCCATATCGTACGCGGCACCGACGTACCCCTCTTCTGGATCAACGCGCACTGCGACCTAGCGGTACTAGAGCAGCGCGTCGGCAGCCTCGAACGCTGCCAAGGGGCTAAGACTAAGCTGACCGACGTGAGCGTTCTCCACAAGCAGGTAAGCGAGGACCGCCTCATTGAGCCGCGTAAGAAACGGCGACGGGTCAATAAGATTGATTGTAGAGACCCTGGACACGAGCGGGTCCGTGGGGGACTCGGTCGCCCGTCTGATGGACCTAGTCGGTCTGTCGCGGGGCGTCGAGGCGGCGTGACGCTGCCGTACTATTCTTAGAATAGCTTTTTCTTAAGCTATACGCTCGTTTATTGCTATAGCTATGTATATCAATGTTTTCCGAGCAAGTTCTCCCCGCTCGGTGGGACCTGAGGAGATTCCATGGTATGCATGTCGGGTAATTATTCATATAAGGATTGGCAGCTGGTCCAGCCACCTCAGAAGTATCGGATCCTCCCCATGCAGGGTGGGTATAGAAGTGTGTTGATCATGACTCTCAAGGGGGGCATCGTGAGTCTCGCCCATCCCGATTACCGGCTTGGCCTGGGCCACCAAGGCAAGATGTGACGTACTGTTCTCCATGGCCCAGGCCAAGACGGAGTACACACCCGCCGTCTTCTACTTACTACTAAGAACTTCTAGGTTGACGGAGTCCCGTTTGTGGAGCGGTGTGAATAACGTGACATAGGGGTACCATGGTCAAGAGAGTGTTGGATGGACGGAATACGCTGGCCGGTCTGTCTATGTCGTAAATATTGTGAGTATGGGTCAATATTCCATGATTCGGAAAGTCGACTCACCGCGAAAAGATCACTGACAGCCCTCACTTCCCACCCAGGAATTGTCAAGAGATCCACCAGAGAGCTACTGTTCACCTCCCCCATAGTTTCCGCGCCAGTTGACTCTTCAAGCCAAGAAATCCATCCCACGTCAAAAATCTTGCTTTGAAGGCCGACAAAGCACGAAAACAAGTCACAAGAGACTACTGAAGTTGATTAGACAGAAAATAGTGAACGTCCATAAAGTAACTTAAGGTGGACGAATTTTTGTGCACTTGTCTAGTTTTCTCAGTTTTCGAATTTTCTCAAAATGGCGCAAACACGTCGATCATGGTTTTCTTGAAAACTCTGTTGCCTGAACGCGTCACATAAACTCGGGCGAGCCAATCCGCAGAACCACCTTTTATTGCCGCTCAACTTCAATTCGTCTAAAACAGGCCAACCACTTATCGCCCTTGTTTCTCTCAACCTTTTTCCCCTCTTCAGTGCTTGTGTACACAGCGTCGATAATGGGGCCTTTGCCTTCTTCGCGAAGCGTTTCTTCGTCGACATAAGTGAACAAAGGAAAAGCTTCAAGATGTGATCGCATCCATTCGTGAAGATCTTTGACGTCGGTGATCGTATAAACAATGCCGCCGGGTCGGAGAGCATAGGCGTACTCGGCAAGTAACGTAGGGGAAATAATGCGAGCCTTGTGCTTCCGAGACTTAAAGTGTGGATCAGGAAAGAGGAAAAACAAAGATGATAAGGAATGCTTCGCGAAGTAGTTTGGCAAAAACTTCATCGCGTTCGCGCGAACGATAGAAATGTTCTGACAGTGGGCATTCTGAGAGCCCTCTGAAGACGATGCAGCTGCCTCCGAAGCAGCGTTGACCCGGAGGGCTGCGATGCGGTCTTGTACGTATTGCGAGACCTGTACTCTGATTTCCATCCCTTGGTAGCGATCTAAGTGCTCATGGACAAAATTGACTGCATAGTGAGAATCTCACCTAGCATGAGAGTGTCAGGAAACAGAGGGGCGAGGGTGATTAAGAGGCCCCCAAAACCACAACCAACGTCGGCGAATTCAGGGAGCTTGCGAGTATTGGCATAGGCAGGATAGTGTGTGGACCAATCGATATGCCGAGGTGAAGCCGGGTAGTCAAGTGAATGATCTGAGAAGGGATTGGCATGTGCGCGTTGTCTGTAGTGTTTTTTCTGGAGAAATAATAAGATGGAGGTGATTACATGGAAAAGTCGAGGGCAACCTGGGGAAGAGGCGCCACAGTGGCGTCGTTGGGTTTGCTGTCAGCTTGGTGTGTGTTATCACGCTTGCGCTTTGCCATGGCCGAGTGGGTAAAGTACAAGACAGATGGAAACTGACAAGTTGATAGACAGAAGCCGCGGACACGTGATCGAGTCTATATATTTTTCGAACAACTGCGGGGTTCTCTCCGAAACAACTGTTCTCTCTTCCCACCATGGCTGCTCCTGCTCGTTCCCTTTTCAGAGCTGCAAGTCAATCCCTTCTTGTCCTTGAGCACTAAATTTCTTATCAAAAGTTCTGCAGTCGCGCTCTTCCGTTGCTCGTTCCGTCCGGTTCTCGTCAACAGTCTCAAAACCCGTGACGTTGAAGGAGCGACTTGCAGAACTCATCCCTGCTCAGATGGAACACGTATGTTGTATCTCGTCCATGATCGCTATGGTACTTATATCATTTCAGGTCAAAGCTGTTCGTGCGGAGCATGGTAAAAAGGCTTTCGGCTCTGTTCTTGTTGACCAGCTATATGGGTGAGTATTTTCGGGGACGCGTACACTCGTACATCGCCTGACATGTTCTCCAGTGGGATGAGAGGTCTCCCCGCACTCATCTGGGATGGTTCAGTGCTTGACGCTGGTATGTCTGATTTGCATCCGAAGGCTTATTTATGGAATGAATGATACGCAGAGGAGGGCATCCGCTTCCGCGGCAAGACTATCCCTGAGTGCCAGGAACAACTCCCTAAGGCACCCGGCGGTTCAGAACCTCTTCCTGAAGGTCTCTTTTGGCTTTTGGTTACGGGAGAGGTTCCCACGCAGGAGCAAGTCGCTGAGCTCTCAAAAGACTGGGCTGCTCGTTCCGCTATCCCCGAGTTTGTCGAGGAAATTCTTGACCGATGCCCTCCGACCCTCCACCCCATGAGCCAATTCAGTTTGGCCGTCACTGCTGTTTGTCAATTTGTACACCATTTCGTTGATCGCATGCCCATTTACTTGCCGTTTAGCTTAACCACAATTCTGCATTTGCCAAGGCGTACCAGGATGGCATCTCCAAGAAGGAATACTGGGGGCCTACCTTCGAGGATTCCATGGATCTGTACGCTTCGTATCAATGGTCAAAACTCTTTTTGCTCACCGCCTTCCCACAGGATTGCCAAGCTCCCTAATATCGCTGGCCGTATTTATCGCAACGTCTTTGGACAAGGCAAACTCCCTGCCATCGACCCGAGCAAGGATTACTCCCACAACCTTGCCACCCTTCTCGGATTCGGAGACAACAATGCTTTCGTTGAGCTTCTCCGTCTCTACATTACCATTCACAGGTATGTTCTGATTCTCATATCAAATCTCAATCAAACGCATATTTTAATCTTTTCCCCAGTGACCACGAGGGCGGTAATGTTTCTGCTCACACCGGCAAACTTGTCGGCTCTGCTCTCGCAGACCCCTTCCTCGCCTATGCTGCTGCTTTGAATGGTCTCGCTGGTCCGCTCCATGGTCTCGCCAATCAGGAAGTCCTCGTTTGGCTCCGCAAGATGCAAGCCAAGATTGGCGAGGATGCTTCTGACGAGGCCGTTAGCGAGTATGTCTGGGACACCCTCAAGAGTGGACAGGTTGTTCCCGGTTACGGCCATGCAGTCCTACGTAAGACCGACCCTCGTTACACTGCTCAGCGCGAATTCGCCTTGAAGCACCTTCCTGACGACAAGCTCTTCAAACTTGTTGGACAAATCTACAACATTGTTCCCGACATCCTTCTCAAGGTCTGTTTTCACCGGATTTCAGCGTCTATTTGTGGCTCAATGGCTTTCGTTGTAGGCTGGCAAGGCCAAAAACCCTTGGCCCAACGTTGACGCCCACTCTGGTGTCCTTCTTTCTTACTATGGTCTCACCCAGATGCAATACTACACCGTTCTCTTCGGTGTATCTCGTGCTTTCGGTGTTGCTGCCCAATTGATTTGGGATCGCGCCCTCGGTGCTCGTATGTCTCTTCTTCCCCACCTCGCTACTTTCGAGTGCTTATCACGTTTCTTTCACAGCTCTCGAGCGCCCCAAGTCTTACTCGACCGCGGCTATCGAGAAGATGTTCAAGGGCAAGCAGTAAAAAGTAGTTATTGTAACAATCCACTTTCAGGAATTATAGTAAATCTTTTATCTAATGCGCGGGGCAGCATGTGTCAGGACATGATTCGACGCGCCGAACAACGTATATTCATATCCTCACTTTATATAGGTTCAGCCGAGTCTGAGCTAGTACGTTCCCATTGCATTTCCGAGGATATGCGCATGAAAATATTTTTGACAGATCGAGGCCATTCGAAAATCTCTCTCAGAGAAGCCGTCTGTTCGACTTCACTTGCAATTGGATTTGAATCGGTCGACTCGTCCGGGCGCATCCTCCACAGCCAAAATACTCTTGCCTCTGCTGCATGAGTTTCCGGACCGGGTCACAGTGTCAATGTTCCGTAGTCCAAGTCTTCGAGGGTTTCTCGCAAAAATAGTTCCCCCACGATTCAACGAGGGCTGGGGCACTTGGCATGCCAAAATATATGGTGTTGACGATGAAATCATCATAAGTGGGTGCGTCACTACGTTGCATGAATTGACGGCCTCTTCATATCACATATAGGGCCAACCTGAACAAGTCCTACTTTACAAATCGTCAAGATCGCTATCTACACTTCGCAAATCAGCCTAGCCTTGCACAATATTGTTTTGATTTCCTGCAAACTATATCTACCTTTTCCTACCGGTTATCCACGAAGCCTGGTGCTGGACCTCACTCATACCAACACGAGAATTATTTTCTTGACTGGCCCGACCCACAGACGCATCCGCATGAAATACATGTGAAGGCACAAGAGGCGCTTTCTACCTTTCAGTCGTCCCAGCGCACGACACATGGTATACAGCTCTCAAGCAAAGAGGGCCTGGTATCGTCAAGCAATGATAGCGATCTGGATAACGTTCTACTCTTCCCTATCATCCAGGCAGGGCAATTTAATATTCGTGAAGAAGAGTCGGCACTCTCGCTACTTTTTCGTAACCTCCATGCCTCTGAGGAACGACCTGCAGAACAGTATCGGCCCATAGTCGATCTTACCAGTGGCTACTTTGGCCTTTACGAAGCATACCAAAATCTAGTTCTCGCGAACAACGTAACTACAAGGATAGTTGCAGCGAGTCCCAAGGTGTGCCACCTGCACTTCCTGCCTACACCCAACACTGATCAGAGCATCTCGCCAGGCTAACGGCTTCTACGGATCGAAAGGCATTTCGGGACGTATACCAGAGGGTTATACGTTGCTCGAACAACGGTTCATGGCAGCCGTGAAGAAGGCAGGTCGTTTGTGGAAACAGGGAACAGGGGTTCAGCTCACAGAATGGGAAAAGGATGGCTGGACGTACCATGCTAAAGGTGCTCACTTTCATGCATAGCCTTCATTGCTTCCATAACATAGTTCGTTGCCAGGAATCTGGGTGTCTCCCTCCCCCTCTTCGCTTCCTGTTCTCACACTGTTCGGCTCGACAAACCTCAATTCCCGCTCAGCTCACATTGATACTGAGCTGTCCTTCGTCATGGTCATACCTTCAAGTTCAGACGAGGGAATCTCATCGCCCATTGGACTCGTCCAGAGACAGCTGAAAGATGAAATAGAAGGTTTGAGAGTACATACGACGGAATGGAAGGGTGGACAGAGAAGTGTTAGATTCTGGACCAAAGTGATTGTTAGACTAGTTAAAGGAATGCTGTAGCGTGATGGACTCAATTCTCTCGACGCGTTATTGTGTTGTGTTTGCTCCCACGTGGGTGCAGCTGTCTTGATAACTTGCTCGTCATTCCAGACGACGGCAACGGCGCAGAATCACTCTCTCCTCATCGTCTCCTCCAACGATGTCAGTCCTCGCACCAATTATCTGCGACAACGGCACCGGCTATTCCAAAGTCGGGTGCGTTCTCTTTTATTCTGACAAGCCACCAACTAATTGCAATGCAGATTCGCCGGCAACTCTGATCCCTCCTTGTCCGTCTTTACAACTCTTTCATTTATAATCAATTTGAACTGACTTATTCACAGTGTCTTTCCCACTGCTATCGCTACTCGTCCCATCCAGACTGCACGCCTCGCGTCCAAGCGTGGCACCGAGGACCTTGACTTCTTCATCGGCGACGAAGCGCTCGCAAACGCCAAGACCCCTGGATATGGTGTCCACTATCCCATCCGACATGGCATGATCGACAACTGGGATTACATGGAGAGGTACTGGGAGCAGACCATCTTCAAATATCTCAGAGCTGAGCCGGAGGATCACCATTTCTTGCTAGTGTGTATTGACTCTCAACCACGGTTACAACTACTAACAGAGTATACGCCGGTAGACCGAACCTCCCCTCAACCCACCCGAGAATCGCGAACAAACCGCCGAAATCTTCTTCGAATCTTTCAACATCAAGGGCCTCTACATTGCCGTGCAAGCCGTCCTCGCCCTCGCCGCATCCTGGACATCCAACCGCGTAACAGATCGCACACTCACTGGCACCGTCATCGACTCGGGCGACGGTGTCACACACGTCATCCCCTGTGCAGAAGGATACGTGATCGGAAGCGCGATCAAGCATATTCCCATTGCCGGCCGCGACATCTCGCAGTTCGTCTTGAATCTCATGCGTGAGAGAGGCGAGATGGCGAATGTGCCTCCTGAGGATCATCTTCGTCTTGCGGGGAAGGTCAAGGAGAACTACAGTTACGTGTGTCAGGATATCGTGAGGGAGTTTAGGAAGTATGACGAAGACCCGTTGAAGTATTTCGAGAGGTACGAGGGCGAGCACTCGGTTACGGGTAGAGTGAGTGCTGTTATTGATGATGATCATTTGGCCTTCAAAGCTGACTTGCTCAAGAAATACACCATCGATGTGGGCTACGAACGGTTCCTTGCACCCGAAATCTTTTTCAACCCTGAAATCTACTCATCCGACTTCCTTACCCCTCTTCCCGAAATTGTCGATGACGTTATCCAAGCGTCGCCTATCGATGTTCGTCGTGGCTTGTACAAGGTCCGTCAGAAATTATTCTATTTACTATTCAGGCTGATTTGGCCACAAGAACATTGTCCTGTCGGGAGGCTCAACTATGTTCCAACACTTTGGGAATCGCCTAAAGCGTGATCTCAAACAGTTGGTTGACCGCAGGCTCGATGCCAGCGTGCTTGCGAGTGGTAGCGTGCAGAAGGTTGCCTTATTCCTTACTTAAATCTGCAATAGCTAACCGTTCCTCCAGTCCTCAGGTGTTGAAGTTGATGTTATCTCACACAAGCGCCAAAGGTCCGTCGCCATCCCAATTTCGCTGGATCCTCAGCTAACACAATTCATAGATACGCAGTCTGGTACGGCGGATCTCTTCTTGCGTCTCTGGTAAGTGCCTGCTACAATGTTGTTTGAGATATTCGACTAAAGCATGGTTTCAGCCCGAATTCTACACGTCGTGCCACACCAAGGCGCAATACGATGAGATTGGACCGAGCATCTGTCGGCGCTACCAGATCTTTGGAAGTGCTACATAGATATACATGTATAAGGGTTTGTACTAATGAGAGGATTGCGAACTTTATATCGTTTCTTGTACCGCCGTGCTCTGGATCAGCTACAGATTGATTTGCTTCTGAATCTACCTGAGGCAAGACTTGAGCTGAATGGGTTCACGACCAGACACAATGTCCTGTTCACTCTCCTCGAGTCCTAATATTAGCAGCGTTTCCTTCGGCAATGGTCTTTTCTCGGTCGTTTAACTTGACTTTAGGATACCGACCCCGATTTATGTTATGACGTCGAGGAGCGCTCACCACAGCGTCGCGAGACGGCCGAAGCAGCAGCGGATTCGCTCCTGGTTCCATTAGAGCGATAACTGTCCTTTTCATCTCTCAAGTTGCTGTGACAAAAGTTGCTGTGACAAGACTTCCAAGATGGAAGGAAATGGAAAAGTAGCCCACGCGCCTGCAATGACTCGCCCCTGGAATTCTGGCATGGATAGATTTCAACTGATCCATGTTTGTGTTGAAGCACTGTAAATTCATAATTATACCAAGGCTGCTTGATAAACTTCTTTCTCATTGAACGATTTGGCGGGTACAGGTTACAGTAAGTAATTTTCTGTGGATTCTAATCTGTGGGTCACAAGTTGGCCACAAGTCTGATGGTAGTGATGGCAAACAGAAGCAAGTAGTGATGGCAAACAGAAGCAAGTTTGATGCAACTCGAAGACTGGTGATCAGCATACCCAGCACGCTGATCACCAGCCTCTGACATTCCAGTCTCCCTGGCCTATGATGTCTACACATGTTCCCGTTTTGGCTCCGAATGCCTGGCATCTTGTTTCGAACCCTATGATGGCCACAATTCCCAACGTTCCGCAGATGAAATGACATGTTCTCCTAAGTCATGGGTCACGACTATGAGGAGAAAGAAGTGAAGACTAAGATTGAAGGGCGCCAGTACGAGCATCGTCACTTCACTGCAGAGAACCTGGTTTGAGACCGGGTATCAAAATAAAACGACCGAGACAATATGAATAAATGCCGCTTTGTTCGACTAGTCGACCATCGGCCACAATGAGCTCAGCTCTATAGTCAGTGGGAGTATAAAACAAGACTTACT
>JAGGAW010025805.1:30289-40911 GCA_017657375.1 Termitomyces sp. T27 | reverse complement strand
TCGCACCTTGTGGCTGCACAAGTTCAACTGCTCGAAAAGTTCGGTCACGAGTGGAGGAAATTACGCGAGTCACTCTGGTATTCACTAAGATGTGGAGATTCTCTCTGGTGGAGAATTTCGCATTGAGGTATGATGTAGCCGAACTACTACGGCTGCCTCCTCCAATAGTTGCCTGCGCCCAACCTAATGAATTCGTCATGGTCAAAATTTCGTAAGACGATTACATAGATGTTGTCCGACCGAAGCCCAAGAGATTCCCCGAATTCAAATCCTGATTGAAGGGAAACTCGTCCAAGTCACGCGTTGTCTGTATGATCCGGTTGTCAATGGCCTGGGGAAAGCCCGGTAGGGAGACAAAAGTAATTCCGTGGAAGCCATGTATTGACGGCTCATATTGACCGGTCGTATTATGGTGGTCAGCAGGGGCTATGAATTTCTCGTTCTGACCCATGAATTATTCGTCAGTAAAAGTGTAAGTGGCAATCAACCCCTACTTTGCGAATGTACGGCTGGATTGCTGCCCAGGACCAACCGGGATCTTTAGTGACTTCGGCATATCGATTGAAATCTTCCGATGAACCTCTAGTATAAAACATGCCGTCTGAAAGGTTCGTCAGTCAAAGCACATGGATCCAGAGAAGACCAACTTATAGAGGTACTTCCGCCAAGGCCATATCCACGGGGAAACGGAATCGAACGTCTATTGAGGCCAGTTTGCAATGTCGTGGTATGATTCCAATCATACTCTGTATTGGACAGCCGAGTACAGAAGAACGGAACTTGGGTCGGCAGAGCATTTTTATTCCTGGAAGGAAATGTATGAGGCGAATTGACTACAGGCTGGGAAATTTTGCGAACGGTCCTCCAGCCTCTAGGAGCAGAACATTGAAATCTGGATTTTCTGACAACCTGTTAGCGAGAACACTTCCTGCAGCACCAGCTTAGCACGAAAAGGTAAGAAAATGACATCAACTACTATTCAATAGACAACCAACCGCCAACAATCACGAAATCGTAATTGACCGAAGGCAGATCTTTAAAACGCTCATACAAAGCACCAAGTGCCAGCCAGATATGAAAGAGAGAACAGTAGACAACAAGACCACGAGAGTGGTACAGCATTGTGTCAAGCTGTATAATTGCGAGTAATATTAAATTGGGAGCATAGTTCATATATATAAGTAGGTTCTCAGGCAGCCAGGTAAGTATCGTGGACGCGTGAGATTTGGACGAAAATAGTGCGGATTTGTTTGATGTTGTGTATCCATTGCCGTCCTCATGTCTACCCAACTTCGGGCAGCCAGAGTAACACTTGCGAATCTTCGGCCTGCGCCTGGTTCGCAGCACAAGGTAATTAATATTTACTTCTTTAAAGAACATATCATCAACAACCTTTCTAGCAAAAACGTGTTGGAAGAGGTCAAGGCTCTGGATATGGACAGACCGCCGGTCGAGGTGCAAATGGTCAAAAGTCGCGTTCTGGTCCAGGTATAAGGCCTGGTTTTGAGGGTGGCCAAACTCCTATCACCAAGCTATTTCCAAAGCGAGGTTTCATCAACCAGTACGCCGACTCCTCTTGTTCTGTGGCATTGACTACACTTTGCGCAGGAATACGAAGACATGGGCTCCAGTGAACCTCGATAAAATACAACACTGGATAGATCAAGGACGTTTGACATCTTCGCCCGAAAATCCAATTACTGCTCGAGAGCTGCTCCTCAGCGGCTGCGTCCATGACGTCCACGACGGAATTAAGATTCTGGGAGATGTAAGTCTTTGCAATCTACAGCACGAGCTGCAGGTAATTCACTGTCGATTTAGGGTGCTCAACATTTTCAAACTCCCATATACATTAAAGCCTCCCGCGCATCCAAGAGCGCAATCAAGGCAATAGAAAGTAATGGGGGCAAGGTTGTATGCCAGTACTACAACCCTTTGTCTCTCCGTGATTGCGTCAAAGGCCGGACAGACAGGACGGCTGCGGCGCCGACTCGGCGTGAAGATATTGGTATGCCCGCCCACTTTTCTTCGTCCTTCGTTCAAAGCTCACCTTTGACTAGTCTGGTATGGCAAGTACCATAATAGAGGGTACCTCTCTCCTGCCACCCTTGAAGCGCTCGGGAACATGCCATTTGTAGAGGAGAGATGGAAAGCATTAGCTAAACAGTTGGGGGCTTGGAAAAAGCAGAATTTCGATGTACAGAAGAAAAAGTAATACTAATAATAGGTAACGGAGTTGTCATGTTGCAGCTTCGTCTAATTGCATCCTATCTGGAGATATACTACGACTGCGCGAGCGGAAAGGGGATCTTGAGCCGGACCGAGACCGACTTCGTGATACGTATCGTGAGCCAGCGTCCGAGGGTGATCTACTACGCATAAGGCTCCGTCCATTTCGACTTGGGGTGCCGCTTCTGCTCCTCGCACGACTTCTGCTTCTACTTCTGCTACCACTGCGGCTCTTTGGTTCGCTGCCCGCGTCGCTCTTTCCCTCCAGTGCATCCAGGAGGCGACTCTTTCGAGGTCCTATTTCGCCATTCTCTTCCAGAACTTGTCGTTTCGGGAGGCGCGGTAAGATAATGTCACAGACTCTCTCTTCAGTCAGGAGCGAGTAGACGTATTCGTCCATAAAAGTCAACGAGTAACCACCTATGAAAAGGATGAAAAAGACAGCTCAAGCATAAGACAATATTGGCGCATACTCATATCGCGTAAACGAAGTTTGCTGTAGTCTTTTAGCAGTGGCTCCAAAAGTTCGTACACGTCGACTGCACGGAATGTTAGTCGGACGTAGAGAGCGGCCAAAGCACGGAGATATCTGTGACACGTTCAATACTTGCTATGGGCTGAGTAAAAGGCAACTTGCTTGAATTCCTCGGCACGTAGATATTCGACGAGGATTTCTTTTTCTGGCTGGATTTGCAAGAGTTTGAGGACGAGGCACATGAAAGATGTGGGCCGCTGGTTACCATACACACCGCCGATGTATGTGACCTCAATCGCCCTGTCGATCAAGCTCTCGGCTGAAGAAAAATCAATAGACGAGGGAGCAGAGATCGGAAAGAATAACCAGTGAGGGCGAAGCAGTGTTCCTTCCAGAAATTGGACTCATAGATGCGGTTGCGGATGACGGTTTCTACTAGAAACTGGAGAGAATGAGATTGTGATGGTAGATGAGAAAAAACGCTTACCTGTGGGTTCTTGCCGTGGATGGCGTGCGCGCCTGCGACGGTGGTGTTGGCCATGAGAGTTGTTTGGCGCTGTTGTCCGCGGGCCGGGGGAACCGACATATAGATTAGATTAAGAGAGATCTCTTAGATCTCTCAATGGATTTTGACGCAGACACGCATCCTCACCGCCGCCGTAAGTCGCTTGTTCCAGCAAAGACATTCCTCACAACTCCCACAGTAAACCCCCTCACAAACGAGTTCATCCTCGTCTCTCCCCATCGCACCAAGCGTCCTTGGCTGGGCCAGACAGAGGCGCCCCAGTCTCTTGATCTCCCTACATACGATCCCGCATGCTACCTGTGCCCAGGAAACTCTCGTTCAGGCGGCCAGCAGAACCCTGTGTACGAGCACACTTATACTTTTGTCAATGATTTTTCTGCCGTCTTGCCACCTCCCACCCCAGCCACTCCCGTCGCCCCGCATCCACTACTCACCACAAACCCCGTTCATGGCGCATGCGATGTCCTAATTTTTCATCCGAGACACGATCTGACCCTTGCGAGGCTCGAAATACCTGATATCGAGCAAATAATCGCCGAGTGGATCAGGATCTATCGCTTCCGGGGGACACAAGACGGTATCAAATATGTCCAGATTTTCGAAGTATGATAGCGAACCTCTCGCGCGCTTTATCTTACGGTGCTTCCTCTAGAACAAAGGTGCCATCATGGGCTGTTCTAATCCTCACCCTCATGGCCAAGTCTGGTCTCTATCTGAGATCCCTACTCTGCCTGCGACGGAGCTTGCATCTCTTCGTCGATATTCAACTTCTGAAGCTCCGATATCGCGTGCACCGCGTGGTCCACAAGGTATGTCGTACTTCACTTGTGCCATATCACATCCCAACCTCGATCTAGGGCGGCCATGCCTTCTGTGTGAGTACGCCCATGCAGAGATCGCCCTGCCAGAAGAAGGCGGTCGCATGGTGGTCAAGAATGATCATTGGGTCGCTCTAGTTCCCTGGTGGGCCACATGGCCATTCGAGGTCTTGCGTAAGTAATCTTTCATGGCTGCGACGCGCCATTATCTGAATTCGATAACTAGTTTTGCCTTACAAACGCCATATCCCATCAATTGCCGAGCTGTCGGTAGAAGAACAATCTTCCCTGGCTGAAATTTTGTCAAAAGTAACGGTCAGATACGACAACCTTTTCTCGTGCTCATTCGCATACTCGATGGGCATACACCAACGCCCTATTCCCGTACCAGTCAATGACGACGAGAACATTGCTCACTTGCATTTCCATTTTTCTCCTCCTTTGCTGCGAAGTGCGAGTGTCAAGAAGTTTTTAGTCGGGTCAGTGCACATGTGACGCACTTTTCCGTCCCTGTTCTGATGTCATAGAATCAGGTTTGAGTTAATGGCTGAAGCACAACGTGATCTTACGCCAGAGCAGGCTGCGACTAGACTCAGGGCATGCTCGGAGAAGCATTATCTTAAAGCATAAGTTATACTGCTTAAACATCAACCAAGGACCAGAGTATTTACGGTCACGAAATGGATAAATGTGTTTACTTGCCGTCAATCTGCAGCCACATGGACCAATACGTCCTTTCTTCTTCAGTACCGTCAAAAACCCAGTTGACTATCTTAATTTCTGTAAAACCTTCCTCTAGTTGTGGCTCTTCGAAATTGTCACGGAAACCGGTGAATCCCATATACGGTACAAGTTCACGTTTGGGCTAGCGAGTCGCGGTTAGTATCTGGCAGAGAGGCATCGGTACTGCATACCTCGGCAGCAGCAACTGACGGGGGTAGGTTGAAAGTACGGTAGAGATTGTTGTGCCATGCTAGCTCTATTGAGCCAGTGAAATGGAAACATCTGCCTAAGTTTGGGCATTTGTCCGCTCAAGGTGGTTGTGACACGCACCTCACTGGAACATCCAATTCTTTGGCAATGTCGAGATAGAATTTACGAGTCGCAATGTTGCGGTTGGTGTTGTCTAGAGAACCATATTGGTAAGGTGTATGTGGACCAAGATAGATCCACTCTGACCGATAACACAGCTTTTTCCGTCTTGCAGAGCCTTTTTCATCTGTTTTACACATTTGTCACGCGTCTTCAGCACGTCCTGATTTATGTGCATATATCCAGCCGGCCCAAAATGCCGGCGATAGAACGTCGATTTGCCCAAACATGGGTATCCAACGAATAATACAACCTCTTTGACAGGAGGTACGGGTAATAACGGCGTAGAGGTGGGCAAGACGGGTGGTACTGTTGGCAGATGATTATTAGACGGAAGTCATAACGTTTAGAAACGGTGGGCGAACAGTCAGACGGTAAAGAGGATACATTGAATCCAGGGAGAGTATAATTCGTGTGGGAGGGAAGATTCAGAAAGTATTCCTGGTAAAGAGAGGGTCAAGATTGGTGGCTTGAGAATAAAATTTTGAATGAGTACTTCGGGTGTGAAGAAGGGAATATTAATATTAAGCGCCCATTTGCGATCAGTACTAGAGAAATCATGCTTGTTGCTTGTATACTGACGACCCGCAGCGTCACCCACGAAGAAAGATTCAACTCGATCTAAGAAAGAAGGAGGTCAGGACAAGTAGATGTAATGGTTGGCACACGGACTTATTTCAATGCCGTCTTCACGAAAGATCCGAGCGAGTTCTGTCCACATTCCAGGCATAGGTTTCCTGTATCCATCCTTGGAAGTGGCAACAAACAGACGGAAGGGGACATTTGGAAGCTTCCAGGCGTCAGATTAGGATGGTCGGGGCCACGCGTCACTCACTGCGGCGGCAATGAGAGGTATCTTGGTCTTCCACGTCTCGAGGGCCTGAGGCTTGAGCGCTTGATTAGAGATGATGACGACTGCATAACTTGGACGCGTTGAAAGATAAAGACGGATGAGAGAAGAAGACGGCGCACCCAGATTCGACCACCTCTTTAAGTTTGGCAGGAACACTGGCCCTCCACCACTCCCATGTCCCAGAGGCCTTCTTGCCGCCGCCATAGTCCCACTTGATTAAGGTGCCATCGAGATCAAAGGCGGCGACCTTTGTGGAGGGTGTAGGATGACGGTTGACGCCGTGAAGACATGAGCGAGTGGGGCCGAGGGGTTCAAGCCATTGGAAGGGGGCAGTAGACGGGTCTGTGTGAAGTTTATTGGTGAAGAAAGGATGTATTCTCTTTGCGGGAGGCTGCTCGGTGTCGAGATGGTGAGAGGTGCGTTTGGCTGAGGACATGTGGTTGCGAACAACGACCACGTTGTTGCGAACAGCGACTACATCAGCCAATCGTCGTGCCATGCCAACGCCCAAGGTCATCTCTACCGCTCCTCTCGCCACCGCCGACGCAAAGTCAGTCTCGCCAATGGTCTGACTGCCAGCCCTGACTCTCTTCAGATGGATCTCTCTTAAGAAGCTTACTTATCTTGACGCCGACGGTAAAGAGGCACGTCCCTCTTCACTTTTCTTAGCTCTCTTAACCTCTGTTCAGCACACCTGGGAGTACGCTGAGCGGAAGACGCGGAAGGCATCCGACATCGACGGTAAACCTGTCTCTTTTTCTTGGATATCGATTAATCCCTGTTCATCTCAGCTGTCGCTGTACTCGCCATTTTGCGCTCAAAGACAAATGCTTTTCCTGTCTCTACTATTATCATCGAGCAATATCGTCCCCCCATCGACAAATATATCATCGGTACGCGTTCCATGTCTTTCCTTCCCTTCTTCAACTGATTTCGTTTCTCATTTGTTAGAGCTTCCTGCAGGTACACTGTATTTTTCATAGCGGTTTTCAATCCGAATTTCCGCCAACGACCTCTACAGGTTTGATCGATGAAGGGGAGACCCCTGAACAGGCCGCCATCCGTGAACTTGAAGAAGAGACTGGATTCAAGGCAGAGAGCCTAATCGAGTCATCCCCTGTGATCGTTGCCGATCCTGGTCTGTGCTTTCTCATACTCCGCAGACCTTCTCGCTCAACGCTTCGCTGCCAGGAATGACCAACGCCAATATGAAGCTTGTAGTTCTTAGCGTAGTCTTGGATGACAAGTTGGAATTGCCTGATCAAAAGCTTGATGCTGGAGAGTTTATTGTCCGGCGTGTTGTGGAAATATCCAAGCTCAATTCTGAGCTCAAAGGTGACGTGCTTTCATTTTATTAAGCCATCCAATTGCAACTAATACCGGGGGGTAACAGATTATGATGACAGGGTATGTAACTCTCAGATACGCAGCCAAGCATCCCCTCGTAATAATTTTCAGGGTTTCGTCGTTGACGCACGACTTTCACATTTTGCAACTGGCTACGAACTTGCGAGTCGCCTGAAATAAGTTGGCCTTCACAAGACTCGCAAAGCTTTTTTGTACAGTATCAATGTAGGGTATTCTGTCCTAACGACGCATTTTCTTAGCCTTGTCTATATGTTTCCTTAACCTCTGTTGTTTTTCTCGCAATGAAGCCTTCTTTTTCCCTCGAACAGCACCACTGCTCAGAATCATCATGATAGGCTTGTTTCTCGCCTTCTCGCGATTTGTAGAGCTGCTCGCCACCTCCTTGTTGACCTTGCCTTTGTTCGACTTGAACTTTTCACGCCCTTCTCTACCTTTTTGAATTGACGCCATGCGCTCTGCATAATCGGCTTTTGCCTTCTTTCGTGGACCGAGAATGTCATTTTCCGAAATGAATGAATTATCTTGCTCGCCAGATTGTGCTGATTTTTTGTTGGCTTCAAGGGTTGCCAGCTTCCGTTTAGCATGGCTTCCACCGCCATTTTCGACTGCTTTACTGGCTTCTTGGATGCGAAGATCGTTGAGTAGAGCAAAGTCAGCGGGAGTAAGAATCTATATTTGAACACTGAGTAAGTACTATTTGTATGGTAGAACAATGCTTACTTTGGTAGTAGCAAGGGTCGATATCCGGGGGGTTGCTTCAGGCTTTGGTTGCGCTTTTTCTGCTTCATCCTCACTGTCACTAATGACAATATCATTGTCGTCATCGGGGACATTGATCCATTCATCGTCAGAATCAGAGTCAGAAGAATCTGACTCTACATCCCAACCGTCCCAAGCACCTTCATCCTCCTCTTCGTCGCCAAGAACTACGCCTTCTTCATTACGGAGCCTTTGCAAATGATCTTCAAGGAGCTGATGGCTTCATCAGTACATTTATGAGAATGCTGAGCTAAGGTAGGACAAACTGAGAGTCCCTCAATGTCAACAGCCGCGTCCACATTGTGACCGAATGGTAGGGGCTGAGAACCACTGGCAAGGCCCATGCTTGCGTCTTTTCCCTGTGATATCTGGTGAGCACTTTCAACTTTGGATGTTGATGAAATCGCACTCTTTCTCTGCGTTTGAGCATGCCAGGATTTACCTCCCGGAAGAGTTGAAGTAAACCCCGTGCAGCCGCGGTGACGGCTTTGTCGCGACTCTTTCGATATTCAATCAGGTCGCCTAATAGATCTTCCTCCATTGACCACGGCTGCCGCCGACAGACCTCTCGGATAGCGTTTAACCCTGCAGCAATGACTTCGCTTCCGACTCCTGGATGAACAAACTCTTGGGCGAGTTTGCGGACGACGGGAGTGACAGCATCGGGTGGTGTCAGATCGTGGACAGATTGAGCAAGGGCGACAAGGATGGCGGGGACACGGAGTTGTCGATGTGTTAGGTATTTGACGATGTAGGTATAGAAGCTCAGAACACAGAGCTTGTGAGAACCCATTACTCGCGAAAGAAGTTGCATAATTAGGATCTTGTGTTCGAGAGAGAAACGCTTGTCATGCCGATTGAGGATGTCGTAGAGCTTCTCAGAGAATGACTGAGGATCATTGAGAAGCTGTAAAGCCGGGAAATTGACGGTATTCGTAGATTTATCGTGCTTTTTCTGAAGAGGAATCAAGCCTTGTGTGTGCCGACGAAGGTTGAACTTACCTTTTTGGCTGCGTTGAGAATTTTTTGCAGCTTTTTGTCTGCACTTCGCGTCTTCTTGTTTATCTCCCGTCGATGATGTAATGCTCGAACATTGACTTCCTGTCATAAAGGTAGTCAGAAACGTGAATAGGTGGATGTCTTGGACAATGCAGACTTCGTCTTCGTCTTCATCACTGTCTGCTCTATCCTCATCACTTCCAAGGAAGAAATGGACGGAAGCACTTTGAACTTTTGTTACAGGATGGAAACATCCAAGGGCTATGATAGCCACTGGTTTCGCATCAGTCCTAAGTGGATCGTCTTGAGAGAAATATTGCAGAAGAAGATGACGCGACACACCAGATACCTTTCCTCCAAAGTTCTTTTGTCAAAATGACGGCCCACATGGCTTCCTCACCATTGTGCGTGGTCGAACTATCAGCAATATGTGCATTGGAGACCTTGAATTTCCCTTTATCGCCTACAACTTCCCCTTCCATTCCGCGTTCGACCATACCAAACAGCATGGCCTGAACTGCACGATTGAGTTTATGGTTCTTGGAACGCAGATTTGCTGTTCGGATGTCAGAGAGAATGGTTTTACGGATGAAAGATCGCAGAATGGGAGATGTAGTCCGAGGGAGGACGGGGAAGAGGCTCTTGAGAAGTCTGTACAACGATAAAGGCGTCAGAATGTGAAGGTGAAATAGATTGGAGCTAACTTACTCAATCGAAGAGATGACATCTTTATTCCTCAAGATAACCAGGTTTTGAACCAGTGTCTTACGTGTGTCTGGAGAGAGGGTACCATAGTTCTCAAGAAGTAGAGATGAGATTTGTGCAGGAAATTCTGCAGTTTCCTTTGGATAGCAGGTAGCGACCTGTGAGATGAACGAGACCAATTCCCGAAAGTGTTGTGCCTGCTCATCGGGATGAAGTTTGAAGATTTCACGAATACTGTTATAATGGTTCCATTGCTGAAGGAACTCTTCCTTGTAGCCCGTGGGGTCGCGCTTGATGAGGTTCTGTAGCTGCGGGAGATTCGCAGTCAATAATATTCCGCGTCCCATGGTGGAGAAAGAGAAAGAAAGAAGATGATAAAGCTCTTGCCAAACACGACCACACACTGATGTAAAACTCCGAAAGAGTCAGCCTCAGCATGCTTGCCTCATTCTTTAGCCCTCCATGCGTTTCTTCAGATCCCTCAAGCTTCTCCATCGCAGAACAAAGTCTGAACCGTCAATTACTATTGTCTCTGAAAGACCAATTCTGCGGGAGGCTGCTTCGAGCTCTAACAACTTGCCTAGCACCTTGCTACCGATCGTGGTCACGCCTGATATCTTGCCTGAGCCGCACCCTAATGTGCGCATTCTAGATCTGGAGATTGAGAACTCTCGCCTTCAAAAGATATCAGCTGCTATCTGTGACGAACTCGCTACTGTCAAAGCCCAGCTTACAGCCACTCAAGCTGACCTGTTTGCAGAGCTTCATAGAAATGCTCGTCGGCGGCAAAGCGACCAG
>JAGGAW010025805.1:0-29678 GCA_017657375.1 Termitomyces sp. T27 | reverse complement strand
CCCTGTCTGTCTCCTCTTGCTAGCCAGTCTTTGAGACAGGAACTGCACAAATTTGCGTCCACCAATCGCCTTGCTAACTGGCCTCACATCTCCAGACGGCCTTTAGAGCAACTAGATCTCAATGTGCGCAGTCATCACATAGAATGTACCGAGTCGGTTAGCAAGAAACAGCATTCAATAAAATCGTTTCCTATTGTAAGTTACATAGTCCTTCTAGATGTCTGATCAACTCACCATCTTACGATTCAGCGTGACCGCCAGCGGTTGACGAAACGTCGACCGATGTCGGATCCATTTGCACCGATTCAGGAAACATCTTTCCAAAACTCTTCCAAGTGCGCTATACGTAACGACTCTTTAGGATACTCCGCTCTTCTGCCATCCGCTGTTATTGCTACACGGCTTCACGCGGACGCACTTGGTAACATCAATGAAGAAAACGAACATCACTCTGATTCGAGCTTTTCGTCGAACATTACTAGCCTGGGTTGGGTCGACTGTCAGAAAGAGGAGCAAAAAGAAGATACTTCGTTTGGTTCCAACACGGAGACTTTGATACCTGCAACTCCCGCGACACTTGTAACGAAGGACCCACCTCGAAGGACTAAATCGAAGATACCTTTGCCAGTATTCAAGACTTTGAAGAGGCTTTCCACAACACGATTAGCGACAACCAGGGCTAAAGACACGGTAGCGACATCGCATTGGAAGAAGACAACAGCTAAGCTATCCCCGACGCGGCTTCCTGTTAGGTTACGATGATGTATGGCAGTAAGCCTTGTAAAAATGATTATGATAAGATCCAAGCAATACAAGTTACAATGAGATTTGCAAGAATAGCGTCAACGAACAAAGAGGTTGCCAATTACGAATCCTTTGGCGTTTTTGCGGTTGGAGAAGTAGTGGGTATAGTACTATTAGTAGCGGGAGGAGATTCTGTCATGGCAGGAGGCTCGCTGTCGCGTTGTGATGGGCCTTGGTTTGTTGAACCACCTCGGCCCCTGCCTCTGCCCCTTCCTCTAGGACCGCCTCGCGGGCTCCCCCTGACCCAATTGCCGGAATCGTGAGGGGGAGACGCAGTTGCTACGGCAGGCGCTGGGACATCGGGCTTGTTCGCATCCTCTGTGGCAACTTGAGGTGCGGCAGTTTCGGCTTTCTTGGACTGGTGTTTCCAGTCTCCAGTAGGCTTCCCAGAGTCCCACTCTCGGCTCTGGATCTTGTCCATCTTACGCTTCGCGTTCTGTTCTCGTGTCCGGTCGACGCCCTCCTGCACCTTGCGGCTCTGAGCATGTTTGGCGCGTTCAGCTTCTTGCGTTTTTCGGAACGCCTCCTCATCAGCCTGCACGTCCTTGTATAACAGATGAATGGGGAATGTTGAAGCTGAAGATGGAAGACGGACCAATCTGCGTTGTTTGATCTTCTCGTTCTGTTCTTTTATTCTTGCCATGCGCTCAGCAAGGGCCTCGTCACTCAATTTGTCCTGGAGGAATGAGATTGCGAAGTCACAAGAGAAAATGTACGTACTCGCTGAGGACCACCTGTCTTGACACGCTCGGCGTTGACATAGGGCTTCTTCTTCTCTACTTTCTCGGGCTTTGGCTCCGCATTAGAAGGGGGTGGGTTAGGTGAAGACGCGACATCTGACTGCGGCGGCGGTGGATCCTGGATAGAGAGCTGGTCGAAATCGAGGCCCAATGAATTCTGGGTGGCCATGGTAGAAGAGATTATTTATGTAACCCTAACCCCGTGTGCATGGGGCTTGATCCTGATAAAGTCGGGTCCATTATCGATTATTCGTTTCTGATCTACTTCCATCATGTCTCTATCCAACAAGCTGTCCATTACCGACGTCGACGTCAAGAACAAGCGCGTTCTCATCCGCGTCGACTTCAACGTTCCCCTCCAGGATGGTGCTATCACAAACCCTGCTGTACGCCCACCTGATCGCTCTCAGTGACCCATCATGACCCCATTTTTGTTATCGCCCAGCGTATCGTCGCGGCTTTGCCCACCATTCAATACGCACTCGAAAATGGTGCGTTTCTCCGAGGCTTTCTTCGTTATCACCCTCACAGTACTCCCCAGGCGCGTCCGCCGTAATTCTCATGTCTCACTTGGGGCGTCCTGACGGCAAGATTATCGATAAATACTCGCTCAAACCCGTTGCTGCAGAACTCGAAAAGCAAATCGGAAAACCTGTGCAATTCTTGACTGATTGTGTAGGACCTGAGGTCGAGAAGGCTGTTAGCAACGCGCGACATGGATCACTTATCCTGTTGGAGAACCTGCGTTTCCACATTGAAGAAGAAGGGTCTGTCAAGAACAAGGACGGCAGCAAAACCAAGGCCGATCCGTCAAAGGTAGCCGAGTTCCGTGAAGGGCTCACCCGTCTTGGTGATGTTTATGTGAATGACGCCTTTGGAACGGCGCACCGTGCCCACTCGAGCATGGTTGGTATCAAGCTGCCGCAGAGAGCTGCCGGTTTCCTTGTCAAGAAGGAGCTGGAGTTCTTTGCAAAGGCGCTCGAAAAGCCTGACAGACCGTTCCTTGCTATCCTCGGAGGTGCCAAAGTTTCAGACAAGATCCAGCTGATCGACAACCTGCTCGACAAGGCGAGTGGACTGAGATAAGCTATGTTTTGTATTGACTTGGTACAGGTCAACTCTCTAATCATCTGCGGTGGAATGGCCTTCACCTTTAAGAAAACCCTCGACCACGTTTCCGTCAGTCATCACTTTCCGACTTTTTCCATCTTATCTTATCAATTACCTTATATCAGATCGGCAACTCCATCTTCGACGCCCCCGGTTCTGAGAAAGTTGCAAGTCTAGTCGAAAAGGCAAAGAAGAACAATGTCAAGCTCGTCTTCCCCGTTGACTTTGTCACCGCTGACAAGTTCGACAAAGACGCCAAGGCATGCTCTTTTCTGTTGCTCAATACCTGGCCTAAGCCCCACTTCTAGACTGGCGTCGCCACCCAAGAGGAAGGTATCCCAGACAACTGGATGGGCCTTGATGTCGGACCAAAGAGCTGCGAACTCTTCCGTGAGGCGGTTCTTGAGGCGAAGACTATCCTGTGGAACGGGTGCTTACACTCATTGATTGCATGTTTGTCCTTCTAAATTATCTCCATAGCCCGCCTGGCGTTTTCGAATTCCCCGCTTTTGCCCAAGGATCTAAATCTCTTCTCGATGCCAACATCGAGGCTGCCAAGAAAGGTGCCGTCGTGATCGTTGGAGGCGGTGATACAGCGACTGTTGTTGCCCAACATAATGCTGAGGACCAGTTAAGCCATGTTAGCACTGGCGGCGGCGCCAGTCTCGAGCTTCTGGAAGGAAAGGTTTGTCGTGTTTTGCACCTTGTCACCACCCTTCTGATATCCGTTTACAAGGTACTTCCCGGCGTCGCCGAACTTAGCGAGAAATAAACTGAAGGAAAATAAACTGAAGGAAAATAAAATGAAGGAAGCATTTGAAAATAGACTTGTAGATTGTACTACTGATCCTGGGAATATATTACATAACATTCGACCATAATGTGGTTTGGATATTTCGTGGCTTCAACTTGTCGTTCACCGGCTCCTACCCGACGTGCACCATGGTCAGAATCATCATCAAAGGAGGCAAGTATTCGTGCATAATGGCTCTATGTACTTACTCAGTAACCTAAACAGGTGTTTGGAAGGTATTACTTCAAATGCGTCGCTGACAAACGTAGTTCCGAAACTCATATCATCACAGAACACCGAAGATGAGGTTCTCAAGGCTGCAATAGCGAAGTATGGTAAAAATCAGTGGTATGTACGCGGTCTTTTGTTCGCCCAACAATGTGTTTGATCTTCTTGCAGGGCTCGAATATCATCTTTGCTCGTTCGAAAAACGCCAAAACAATGCAAAGCACGGTGGTACGAGTGGTTGGATCCTTCAATAAAAAAGACAGAATGGTCCAAAGTGCGTATGACGCTTCTTCATAGATTGTCACATTTCTTATTTCTTTGCAGACTGAAGATGAAAAACTCTTACACCTGGCTAAACTCATGCCCACACAATGGCGGACAATAGCACCCATCGTGGGACGGACAGCTGTCCAGTGTCTCGAACGATATCAAAAACTTCTTGACGAGGCAGAAGCGAAGGAGAATCAGGAGTTGGGCCTAGTGGGGCCGAGTGGAGACAGTGGACCAAGTGCCGACGATGTGCGGCGGTTGCGTCCAGGAGAAATTGACCCGGATCCAGAGACCAAACCCGCTCGTCCAGATCCGATTGATATGGACGAGGATGAGAAAGAGATGTTATCAGAGGCACGCGCTCGTCTTGCCAACACCCAAGGTAAGAAGGCAAAGCGAAAGGCTCGCGAAAGGCAGCTGGAAGAAGCGAGGCGATTGGCTGTCTTGCAGAAGAAGAGGGAATTGAAACAGGCGGGCATAATGTGAGTTGTGTTGTTCAGAAAGCCGTCTTCGTCTTCTCAGCGGTTGTCTTATAGAATGCGGCACAAAACTAAGCGAAAGGGCATGGACGTAAGTCTCGTAATTATAATTCTTCTTTATCACGAACTGAAAACCATTCCTTTAGTACAATGCAGATATCCCTTTCGAGAAGAAGCCAGCCCCTGGGTTCTATGACACAACTGAGGAGCAAGCACGCGTCGCCGCAGCTCCTGTTGGTCAAACTCTGCGTCGGCTAGAAAATAAACGCAAACCAGAGGAAGAGGAAGCAGAACGTAAGAAGCGTCAGCGCAAAGCGGCCGCTGGCAAGGAAGGTGAAGGCTCAGGGCATCAGACCAAGTTCATTGCGGCCCGGGATGCGCAAATTCAGAAGTTAAAGGAAGCAGAGTCTATAGGAAGAAGAAGAAAACTTGTACTTCCGGCAGCACAGGTCGGTGAAGCCGAGCTCGAGGACATTGTTAAGATTGGACAGGCTGGAGAAAACGCGAAAGCTTTGGTCAATGGCGGTAGCGACGCTAGTGGTAAACTCCTGAGTGCGTATGAAGGGTTAGAAAATGCTCGCATGGCGCGAACTCCTCGAACTACACCACAGCGTAGGCTATGTTTTCCTTTGCTCAATTATAGGGCTGATGTTCCACTCTTTTTACAGAGGACACTGTCCTCATGGAAGCGCGTAATCTACGAAACATGACAATGCAGCAAACACCACTTTTAGGAGATGAAAATACCCCTCTCCACGTTGGACCTGGTGGCGGTACAGGCTTTGAAGGTGCCACGCCGATGCACAGTGTTGCTTTCACGCCCAATCCTCTCGCTACACCACGCGAGAATGGGTCAACCGTCTCAGCAACACCTCTCCGGACACCTATGCGTGATAACCTCTCAATAAATCCGGACGGATTCTCAAATGTTGGTGCTACACCTCGCGATGAACGTCTTCGTATGAATTCCGCCAAACGAGCTTTGAAGGCGGGTTTCTTGAGTCTTCCGAAACCTGAAAACAATTTCGAGCTCCTTGTACCTGAGGACGACGTGGAAGATGGAGACTCTGGATCTGCACCATTGTCTGAAGAAGATGCAGCTGAGCGAGACGCTAGATTACAGCGCAAACGGGAAGCAGAGGAGCAAGCAGCACTGGCGAGGAGGTCTCAAGTTGTCAAGCTTGGTCTACCTCGACCTGCCGTTGTTGACGTAGAAACGCTCTTCCAGCGTCTCAGTGTCGATGAAGACCGAGATTCCGACCACGGCAAAGCTCAGCAACTAATCAATGTCGAGCTCGTTCAACTGCTCCTCCATGACGCCATCACGTACCCACTTCCCGGAACAAATCTTCCAGGTCGCACTGTTTCCACGTACGATCAACCACCAGACAACGATGTTGACGCAGCGAGGGCAGCTATCCACTTTGAGCTCTCTCTCGCTGTTGGATTCCCTAACGCTAATCCTGAGCAACTTCGTGATGGCCTCCTTGCTCTTGCCAAAGCCGAAGCCATTGATGAAAATACATCGTGGGGAGCTATCCGGCAACATTTGGTCTATGATACGTCTCTGAAAGCTTGGGTAGATCCGACAGACCTCTCTCCCTCAAAACGTGTTGAAGGATATTCGGCTATCCTCGACGATGGCCGGAATAACATGACGAAAGATGCATCTAAAGCGGCGAAGATCGAGAAAAAGCTTGGAGTTCAACTTGGTGGTTATCTCGCACGGTCCCAGGCACTTTCAAAACGCGTCACTGATGCATTCGAAAAGCTCCACACCGCACATGTGGACTATAACAGCTTCTCGCGGCTTCGGATCAACGAGTCAGCAGTCGGACCACGCAAGTTGGATGCCTTGAAAGAAGAGGTCGAGAAACTTACGAAACGAGAAAAGGTTCTTCAAGAGAAGTATGCTGAGCTGGATCTGGAAAGGAGAGAGGCTCTGTCAAGAATAGCTGTACTTGAAGATAAGGTCATGGCAGAAGCAGAGGCTTTCAATGACGCTCAACTTGCAGAAATGGAAGGATAGACATGATAGCTTTACTGGTAATGTTAATGCACTTGTGTAGTAACTTTCCGGAATTGTATTATTGTTGTATTTTTATATACACAAGATGATCATCTATCTATCTGCCTTACGGTAACATTGAGGCGATGATGGTCCTCGTTTTTGTTTGCAGTCTATATCTTGACATGAGGCAAAAGAAAAGCTAAAAAAGGGTTGGGCGAAAAGGAAGCCTACACGGCGTTCCTTGCCCGGCGCTCAAGAAAAAGGCAGCCTCCCTTTGTTGCGTCCATCTCGCACCCCACCCACCACCATCTAGCAGATTCTCTTGCTGACGATGTATATACGATCAATCGAGACGACCGATAACCAAGCGCCTTCTCCTATTCCTGTGGGAGCAATAGTAGGAGGAATCGCTGCTGGCGCATCTCTCGCTGTGATAGTGACACTGGGGTGGTTAAAATGGGGAAAGCGAGGCGGCTGCCGACAATTGACACATTGGAGTGAAGCCGTAAGTGTCCCAAGAAAACGAATCATGCAAGTAACTGACGTGAGTATATACATGTAAAAGGCCGGAGCAAAACATGAGGTTGCTCAACATCGCGCCTTGTCAGAACCGCGGGACTCATCTCAGGCTTTCTATCCTTGCCCGACAGAAAGAAAAATCAAGTTCGAGATGAGGTCTGACAACCCAGAAGCAGGGTCGATGAGCACAGTTATTGGGCTTCCTGAAGTATCCAAACCGCGGCCGTTGCGATCAGCAAAGGGTCCGCATTCGCTGCTGGGAGCCAGGGATCGATACCTTGGGACAGGCATGCTATCATCACCAAAGATAGCCCACAAGCCATCGACAGTCAGTTCAGGGTCGATGTACTCAACAGAGAGCGGGGAAGAACATCAAATACGGGTGCCACCAAATCTCATCCTTGCTGCCACAGGAGGATTAAACGTCGACACTGGTGATCGACGTTCAGTAACTTCGTCCAATTGGGGCTTTCTGTCGCGGATGGCTCACGGAGCTCAGGGAACTACGTCACGGCACTCTCAGGCCAGTAGTCAATCTGCATACACAACAATGTCGAGGGATTCATCTGGAGTACCTATCGGCGTGGCACTTTGAATGGACATAGAATGAGACAGTTTATTATGTATGGAGATGAAAAAAATTCGACTTAGCGAGGAATCCAGTACCGACGATTGTCCTCCAACTTATGGTATGACTTACACAAAAGCAGGTACATTTCATTCGCCGTCTAATTCAATTTTGAAAGTAACGCGCTTTAAATGATATACTATTGCAATGTCTTGAAGCGTTGCTGTGCAGCGAGAGAATTCAACACATATGGAAAAAGTTTTAGGGTAAGAGTAGCTACCTGCTCTACCCGTGCGACAGAGTCCTTGAACTGTGAAACTTCCTTCCAACAGTCCAAAGGCGTGGAAGGATGAGCTCTGAAAAGTTTGCAAACGGGATTGTCCAAGAAGAGCGTCAAAAAGAGCACACCTGTAACACGACACGACGGCCTCGGCGGTGGACTTGACTTCAGGAAACTCGCTGAGATCCTTGCGATATTGGTATCTATCCACTTTGCTGCGAATCTCTTCCAGATCACCCATCAGTTCGATGCTGCTGGGAATGCGCCCTGTTCCTTCCGAACCATCCTCGGATGCGCCTTTCTCGCGATCCAAATTTTCTTTTTCCAACGCAAGCTCGATTTCTTCCCGGATTCTATCCTCTTCTTGCTTCAAGATTTCAATTTCGCTTTGGATTCTCGAACGGATGCGGGCGTCCAGTGATGATTGTCGTTCTGGAGAGGTTTCAGAGGATTCAAGTCGGTCCGAAAGTTGGTCAACTACATCGCGAGAGAACTGAGGAAGATTCAGGACAGGAAGGAGGTGTGTGAACGAGAAAACGCACGGAAATGGGAGTCTCGTTGGGAAAGACGTGTTCGTCCGTTTCTGATCTTGACTGGCTGGCTCCCATTTCAATTTGGCTCACGACAACCAATAAGTTGGTCACGTGTAAATTATGGAGACTCGTGGTAGTATATACTCCAGTTATCATAATGTGATACTCCTAAACTACATACTTACAAGAGAAACTATCTATTTGTATCTCCGTACTTGTGTCCGTGGTCCAATAACCTGGCGAATACATGAAATCTCGGATAGAGAAACAGACAGTAAACCTACCAATCAGGTTCTATCTCCGTTAAGATTCGAATCCTGCACTTCTTGTTAATGTGTAATCAGGTTGAATCCAATAGCAGAATATACGCAACTGCGTCTTTTTCGTTTCCTCCATCTCATGGAAGATGACCCATCCAGACCGTGGTTTTCGTGTGAACAGAACGGATGTAGGGTGAACATGCAGTACCTAGCATTCCATGAACAATGATGGAGAGGTCATATGGGTGATTCCAAACCTTGTTACCTCTGACAGATCTATATGTTCCATCAGCGACCCACTTGGCCCCATTACGCCAATAACCACTGACGAGACAACGTCGAAGCCGTCGCGCATCTCCCTCGCAGCTCTCAAGTGGAAGTTTGAATCGTTGCATATATTTCTTCAGTTGCGCTCGAATTGACACAGCCCTTGACATCGCTCTAAAAGACAGTGCATGCGACTTGCACCACGCAGATGAACGACCGTATTTCGTGAAAGCATTGTAAGCTGTGAATTATTTCGTTTGATAGGTCAATACGATAGATTTACTCATACCATTCAACAGAGTGAGGTGATCCTGAAGATGGGGCGATTTATGAAGATCAGCTATGCGTGAAATCACGTAGATTGCTTACTCCTTCTTCAGCAGTGAATTTCCTACGCTCCAACTCGGCGAGAGCTCCTGGTGCACCTTCAGGTATCATGAATATGTCCTGCAAATCCCTATCAGAAAGACCATAGAATATTATCTCTCAACCTGACCTGAACCGAAGTCATGGCGGCAATAGTAAGTATTTCTTGACCGCATTTGTGCTCTGCAGAATTAAAAAGCTTTTGAGAGGTATTACATATTTTCCAAGAGGTGAAAGCGAGGTTGACTCACCATCCTTGCTATGCCGACGTCAACGGGACATTCTGCAACTTGTTGCCCCATGGGGGTCAGACGCCCATCTTCTCCTGCCATTCCCGCTGCCACAAGACCCTCTAAAGCGCGGAGAACAATTTCCGCAGGAGGAGCTGAAACCCATTCAAATTTCATCAAATCGTCAATACCCAGAGACTTCAGCTGTAGAATGGGAGTCGTCATGTCGACACGTGTTACTTCTGCTGATGTTGAGTACGGCAAAGATTCAAAGACCGAGGAAGGATAGAGCCTGTAACAAACGCCCGGAGCAGTCCGTCCAGCCCGTCCAGCCCTTTGGGTGGCAGATGCTACAGAAGTGGGGACTGTGGAAAGAGATGCAAGTGCAGTGGTGGGATTATACGTCCGAATCTGCGTAGTAGACGTGAATCACTTGGTGAATGTTTCCTTGCGTTGGGATTACCTTGACAAATCCGCAATCAACAACATACTTTATGCCATCGATCGTGACACTAGCCTTTAGTACAAGATTCAGAGACGGACGGAAATGTGGACGTAAGAACCCACCTCTGCAATATTAGTCGAAATAATGACTTTTCGTGATCCTCTTTCTGCTTTCTCAAACACCTTGAGTTGTTCATCGGTCGACAATCCAGCATGCAAGGCTAGTGGCACCAGACGCGAGACTGTCTTAGGGAGCCTTTCTTTCAGAGTCAGCGAGATTGTTAAAAAGTCGAAGGTAACGTACGTCGGCAACATCTCAGCCAACTCTTCCAAGCATCGGTCAATTTCTTCACGGCCGGTCAGGAAAACAAGTATATCGCCTGGGCCGTGCTGTACAAATTGAGAAGGAGTTGTGCCAGGTAAAGAAGACAACTCACTCGCATGTTAATATTCCAGATAGCTTGAACCGCCGATCTGACATAGTCCAGAGTTGGTTCTTGGAGATAGGCAACCTCGACCGGGTACATTCGACCCTCCAGACTGACAATGATGGCGTCATTCGAGGCTCCAGACTCTGTAAAATACTCCAGAAAAGCAGTTGCATCGAGAGTAGCTGATGAGACGATGAGACGAAGTGATGGTCGCTTTCGACGAATTCTGGAGGTAAAGGTGAGTTTGAAGGTTGAATGATATGATGCCTTTACATACTTTTTCAAGACACCTAAAAGTAAGTCTGTATAGATACTTCTCTCATGAGCTTCGTCGATCTATGAGTTGTAAGGTAAGCTCGATGTTTTGTGGAAGGACAAGAATGTACCATGATCACGCTGTAGCGACTAAGCAGGGGATCGACTAAGATTTCGCGAAAAAGCATTCCGTCAGTCAGGTAAAGTATTCGTGTTCGATCCTTGTTGCTGACATCCTCGAACCGGATAGTATATCCTACCTGGAACGCGCGCATCTTAACATAGATGTACATTGTAATAGTAGACGCGAACCTCGTCCCCGAGAGTTGTTCCAACCTCGGAAGCAACTCGTGTAGCAACAGATGTGGCAGCGACGCGTCGAGGTTGTGTACAGGCAATGACATTACCTTCGGCGGCCCATCCGGCTTCATAGAGGTACTGGGGAAGTTCTGATGTTTGCTCGAGTAGACTGTGGGGTAGAATGAAAGGGGATGATACTTACGAGTGGTTTTACCACAGCCGGTTTGGCCAACAACAATTATCACCCCGTAACTTTCGACGCAATGCAACAATTTCTCTCCTGGGCAGATGTTCGTTGAATGGTTAAGCACTTGCGTAAAAAATAGGGCGCACGATGTTTGAATATAGGAAGATGTTCGCGATGTGAGTAAGCAGGTGCAGAGGGAACGACGTTGCCCTCGACCTCTGTGGCCCTGTCGAGAGTGCTGCCTGGACCTGCGGTGCCCGGTTTCCAGAACTTGAGGGACATGAAGGTGGAATTTGGGAGACTTTGTTTGGATCCGATCATTCTCTTCTCTCTTGACTATCATCTCCTAAGCCAACATGTCTGAACGAAAAGGTGTGTCTCTCGCTCGTTTCACGACTGAATCTCATAATATCTGTAGTTTTGAATAAATACTTCCCCCCGGACTTTGATCCTGACCTGATTCCCCGGAGGAAGCAGCCCAAGAACTCGCAACAAGTTGTCCGTCTCATGGCTCCGTTTTCGATGTACGTGTCATCGGTCGAGGTTGCATCCGAAAACGTTCTTATTGTACCTCAGGCGTTGCAATACATGCGGCGAATACATATACAAAGGCAAGAAGTTCAATGCACGGAAAGAGACTGTTGAAGGAGAAGATTACTATGGGATCAAGATTTTCAGGTTCTATATTAAATGGTACGGCCTGCTGACCGTTCGTTCTCCAGACATTTTACTCATTATATCCAAAGTACACTATGTTCGGCTGAAATCACTTTCAAAACGGATCCAAAAAATACCGACTACAGCGCAGAACATGGGGCGTCGCGGAACTTTGAGCCGTGGCGAGAAGAGCAGGCGGTCGAGGAAGAGGATAGGCTTGCAAAGCTTGAAGAAGAAGAAAACAATCCGATGAAGGCTCTTGAGAACCGAACGACTGATTCGAAGCGAGAGATGGACATTCTTGATGCACTACAGGACATTCGAGCGAGAAATGCTCGAAACGAGCGAGTGGGGAATTCTGTGGATCTTTTAGCGCAACTAGGGATGGAAGAGGTGGAAAGTGCTGAAGACGCGGAGAGGAAACGGCTTGAAGAGGAAGACGAGAAGCTTGTGAGAGAGATCTTTTCGAGGATTCCTACGGAGGGTGCAACGGTGACTGTGAAACGCAAAGCGGACGACATTGAGCCTTCGGTGGAGAGCCTGTTGCCCGAGTCTACGCGGGCGCTGATTAGTGAGAAGTCGACGGCATTGCAAGGGTTGAAAAAGAAGAAGGGGACGGGGAAGAATGGACTCGGAATCAAGGTGGTCAAGCGACCAAAGGCGTGACTTTGAAATGTTATTTGTATTGTATTTTGTATAGATTTTTGTATTATAACTAGTATGATGGATGCACGAGAAGACTTTCCCCGCGTCTCGCTTGCGACCGTCAACGACTGGCACAGCGTCAAGGCCAATTACAGATCCACCGTCCTCGACGTTCTCCACGAGCACATCGAGGCCCATGGCCTTGGCGCCGAACACGACGCTCTTCTCGCCCATGCCAACCAGGTCCTTACTCCTCTACAGGCCGTCGTATCTCGCTGACGCGTCGCAATCAGCATATAGAGCGCGTCTTCAGCATGGCACAGCCCAATCTTCGCATCAACGGCCACAGCTTCGAGTCGCTGGACCAGGACGAGTACAGTGCGTTCGTGCTCCCACCACGCGTCGTTCCATCTGACTTGCTCCAGACACGGAACCGTTCGACGAAGCGCTCGATCGAAAAATATGGTCACTCGCCGATACCAGGTTGAAATGGCAGAAGAGGATTGCAGAGACAAGACGAACCCTGCCCCAGCAGTATGAGGCAACCGTCGTTGACGTCTTCAGTCAACAGCGCGTCGTCGATGCCGAAGCCACGGCGGCATTCCATACAGAGGCGATAGAGGACGTCGAACCAGACGATATTGACGGTACGCAGAACGATCTGGGCCTTTGACGCCCTTTTCATCTCCACTTGTGTTAGAAATAATACCCCGTCACTCCTACATAGAGGAGGGATTCCGGAAGACGGTGGCGTTGGGGGAGGAATTAGACCAGGTCTGTCCATTTCTATATCTAACTGCTACCCCTTCTCATTTGCGCCACAAAGACGACTGTCAGCCAGGAAGAACGGGCAGAGCGAGCCCTGGCTGCTGCGGGCGAGGTGAAAGCACTAAAACCTTGAAGCCTGAGGATCAGTGTTGCTTGTAATTGTAATTCACATAGGAAAACAATATCATTAGAAATTTGCTATGATCCTCTGTAACTACCGCGTCCGCCTCGCCCACCGCCTCCACGACCAAATCCTCCGCCCCTCGGTGCCCCCCGGCCCCTGTCTCCAAATCCTCCTCGACCACCACCACCCCGTCCTCCCCGAGCTCCCCCGCGCTGAAACCCTCTGCCCCCTCCTCCACCGCGCCCACCCCGACCACCTGCTGCTCCACGACCACCACGGCCACGTTCTGAATGAAGAAAAAAAAAAGTCAGCCGTGAAAGAACGCCGCCGAAAAAACAAACGACCAACTTGTAACACCTAGGAGAAAGCCATCAGGATCAATAATGGCACGCAAGTGTGCTGGCACATACCTCCCACAACTTTTGGCTTGGGTAGGAACCTCTCTATAGGGAGAAGTTTGTCTCCACCAATGTAGACCTTGTCTCCCTTTTTGAAACTAGTGGCAACCATTCCCTCGCCCATCTTCACTGAGAAATAGACTTCATTGATGGGACCGAGAATCTCGTCGACTTTTCCAATCACAGACTTGTTTTGAAGATAGATGGGCGCGTTGAAATAGGGCACCTTGTCGGGCATAGAGGAGGCGCAGAACATTTCGTCCTCTACGGCATGCACAAAAGATCCGAGTTCTGTGAGGTCAAAAACGGGTGGGTCAAAGCACTTGAGATTTGAGAGGGAGAACAAACCCAATACCTGGTCAGGAGGGCCTGCGTCGCGCTGCTGGAAGCCTCCGCGACCGCCACCACGGCCTCCTCCGCGACCTGTGAAGCCTCGACCTCGACTCATTGTGAAGCCAGGACGCAAGTATTTTTCGCTTTGTTGTTGTTTTTCCCGACCTCTTGTCGCGTGAAACTTTGCGTCGGCCCGTTCGTCTTACCACAATGAGCCTTTTCTTCGACGACCACTCGCCGTCTCGCGTCCCCGTATCCTTTACAGCTTCTTCTCTGTCTCCCACTGTCTCTCTCGCAAAAAAGTTCTGGCCACCAGCGCGCCAATCGCCCACACCCCTCTGTGTACAGTCCGTCCAAACGACCCCCGTTAACAAGCCCAGTAGTATACGTGCATTGATATGCTGGGCACAATGCGACGAGACCGAAAATCAGGTTGATGGTCTTGATGTTCCCCCCGAGTGGACGAAACTCATCCTCATGTATTTCGGGAGACGGGCAACCCCGTGGTCTCTATCTCATCAACGGAACTCGTCTTGCTAACAGAGGTTGTCGTGATGGCTCTGTCTACCCACGCGTATCAGATTGCCTGCGAGCAAGAGTCCACTTTGGAAGATTGGTTCTGCAGGGAACATACCATCCTACGGCATGGAGATGTTCACACTTTCAACCAACTATCATGCAATGGAAATAACGAATCTTTGCCGTCCGTGGCATACTCCTATCGTCTGGACATGGTCGAGCCCGTCTTGCAAGGTTATGCACTCAAAGGAACCACAAGATTTATCGTGGTTCTCTCAGACGGAGGTGATCCAACCTCTGCATCTGACGAAGCGGAGACAGCGGAAGGTGATAACGAAACCATTGAAATCGACGAGGCATTCCTTGCCAAATCAGCAATGCCTCCTGTGTTCGATCCACATGGCACTGCAAAAGAGATGGCTAATACTGTCGATACCTTCTCACACGATGTAGAAATTTCCTTTTCTACTATGCCATTGCTATGCCCAGTTGATCCTCTTGCCGACCATTGTACTCTCTATGCCCGTACAGTGGACCTCAGTAAAATTGGAATTCAGAATGGTGATTGGGTGAGTTAGCTCGTAATGCCGGTGTCGTGTCAATTGAAAAAAAAATTCTGGCAAGACTTTGGCACGTCCGTCCAGTACCTCCAATTGCAGGCTTGTTCAAATATTAGCAGATGATGAGCTTGTGCCAACAATGTAAGTGAGTAATATTCCGGTTGAGATATCTGCTGCAATATCGTACTTGTAGAGGCACCGTGGCAGGTTCTCCTGTCTTTCTTCGCAACTTGTTTCCGGAAAACCCGACGCATCATAACATCTTATGTATTCGCTCGAGCCCTTTTGGTTCTCGGCAACCAGCCGTCCCCAACGCCCAAGCACTCACCATTGCCAGGGTGGCGTCCCCTGTATCCACCAGCCGAATATATCAACCATTGTTCTTGAAAGCTTTAAAAGCCTATTTCGATTCTACCAAACGTCTCGTAAAGCAAGGGGATATCATCGCTGTTCCTATCGACACGGGCGATATTGTCCATCATCAGCAAGAGACCGAGAGCCAAGAAACAGCAATTGACGATAGCCCGAAGTGAGCGAGCTATTCCATCAGTGGTGCAAGACATTCAATCAAAGATACTACTCTAGACTTTCAGCCTTCCCCTCACGATCGAACGAGATCGTATTCTTTTGTGTCACCAACATTGAATATGTCGTGGTCAAGCATGCTTCTCGTCTCGATGTTTGTAATGGCTCAACAGTCGGAGAACTGGGATGCTGGGTGGATCCATCTTTAACTCGAATAGTCCAGTCTGGAGTTGAGCATTCGTGGATTCCAAGCGTCGGCACATACTTTGAGACGGGTAAATATAGGCTATGTTCGAGATTCTCAAAACTAACCTTCAGATAAGATCCATCAAGCCCGGGTGCTTTGTATTCCATGCTATCACGCCAAAAATCTTCCCGTCTACTTGGACAAGGCAGTCCTTACGAAATCCTTCTGCAGTTCATGTCCGCAACTTCTGCTCAACGAGCAATGGACTACAAGTTGGACTTGTCCGTGTTATTGAAGGGTGCACGTGGAACTGGTAAGTTTACTGTGGCATCGTGGGTTGCTGAGCGACTGGGGATGCATCTACTCGAGGTAAGTCCTGTATGTGTATCCTTCCTCTTCAAATATGAAAAACACGATAACCAGATAAACTGCTACGATGTTATTGGTGAGACGGACACGAAAACTGAGGGAACCTTACGTGCCCGATTTGACAAGGCCAAGACTTGTTCTCCCTGTGTTCTTCTGCTACGACATATAGAAGCTCTTGCACAAACAACCCAAGCCCTTGAACCAGGAAAAGGTATTTTTGACAGATATTGGCATCATTCCCCTTCTCTGACGATACCTACAGAACCCGCTATCGCTAATGCGTTAAAGGAATGTATTGCAGATGCACAAGAAGATTGGAAAATCACAGGATACCCTGTTGTAATATTAGGAACAACAAGCCAACCCAGTCGTGTACCTCCCAATGTTATATCGTCATTTAAACATGAGATTTCTTTTGAGGTCTGTTTCTTCCCTTACACTTTACCTGTCACCCAGTCACGTTATTTGCAGGCTCCAGGGGAAGGAGAACGATTTGAGATACTCGAATGTTCATTGATCAACGACGTTATCGCGGCGGACGTGTCGCTGTCCAGTCTAGCCACACAGACCGCAGCACTTGTCGCCTCGGACCTCGTCGATCTTGTCAGTCGAGCTAGGTTTGCCTCAGTAGACAGAGTAATTCGCTCGTGAGTTTTTTGAGCCTATCTTTGAAATGCGTTGTTTTATAAATCTGATTTCTCAAGTGGGGCGCATTCAGCTCATTCCGCACAAGCGGGGATTGCACTTATCGCAGCGGACTTTGAAGTCGCCCTTGGAAAATCTAGAGCATCTTATTCAGAAAGTATTGGGGCCCCAAAAATTCCCAATGTGACTTGGGATGATGTCGGTGGTCTGGCTCATGTCAAATCGGACATTCTTGATACAATTCAACTTCCCCTTGAGCACCCGGAATTATTCTCCGACGGCCTCAAAAAGAGATCTGGTGAGTGGCAAGAGATATTATCTCCGCTATCATCTTACGTTGTGCGACAGGTATCCTTCTTTATGGCCCACCCGGTACTGGAAAGACCTTACTTGCCAAAGCAGTGGCTACCTCTTGTTCTCTCAATTTTTTCTCCGTCAAAGGTCCAGAGTTATTAAACATGTATATTGGAGAGTCAGAAGCAAACGTCCGACGAGTGTTTCAGCGTGCTAGGGATGCCAAACCTTGTGTCATCTTCTTTGACGAGTTAGACTCCGTCGCACCCAAGCGAGGTAATACAGGCGATTCTGGAGGCGTCATGGACCGAATCGTCAGCCAGTTATTGGCAGAATTGGATGGCATGTCCTCAAGCAAGGGTGGCGCCGATGTCTTCGTAATTGGCGCAACGAACAGGCCGGATTTGCTGGACCCTGCATTGCTAAGACCTGGCAGGTAGCTGAGCCTCAAATCATATCCTATCTGTACTTAGTCTATCTTTGATGCAGGTTCGATCGGATGCTTTACCTTGGCGTCAGCGAGACCCATGAGGCCCAAAAGAACATACTAGAAGCGCTGACCAGGAAATTCCGATTAGCGCCGGATTTGAACCTCTACGATGTGGCGGAGCAGTGCCCCTTCAATTACACAGGAGCGGATTTCTATGCCCTCTGCTCTGATGCCATGCTCAACGCGATGTCCCGCAAGGCTAAGGCCGTTGATGATAAAATAGGTGATTCCTTAATATGCAGCCATGTCACTCTCTGAACACTTCTCCAATCAGCACAACTTAACGTCGCTCCGGGACTTCGTGATTACCCCATACCATTGACGCCCCAGTATTTCCTAGCTGAAATGGCATCGGAAAATGATATCAACGTTCTTGTATCAAGAGAGGATTTTGACCGAGCTTTGAGGGACTTGATTCCAAGTGTTAGTCAATCTGAGATGGATCATTATGCCAAAATTCAACGCCGATTTTCGGAGGACAAAGTACAGATTTAGAATTTCATCATTCATATAATACATATATATGCTTGGAAGGATGTGTAAGTTAGAACCATTTGTTTGGAATAATCCCAAACTTGTTCATGATGTCCTTGACTCCACCAACAACATATGCGCCTATGGCCGTGGATGAGCGCAACTTGACAGGAATCCCTGTCACTTCATAACTACAATGAAGATGTAATTGTTTACTTTTTAAAGTTTCTGACCAATCTCACCTAAATCCAACTTTCCCATCTATCATTGTTTCCAACTTCAATCTTGGATTTTCGATGTCTGACGAATCAACTTCAAGTGTGGACCTGAGAAGTTTATTTAACGACTAAAGTGATTGATCCCCAGAAAGACTTAAGAACTCCTCACCATTTAGAGTTCCCCGTTGGTATGTATTTGATGACACGCTCAAAAGGTATGTCTTCCACATAACTTGTGACAATCTTTGGACCATTATCAGATGAGATTACCTTGGATCGAGTCTTCTGCGCAAACCCATCACTTCGCAATTGCAAAGTGCGAACAAATGGTATGTAGAACATACTCAAGGGGCTCGTCGAAAATTCCCGGATGGAATAAGATTCTGGGTCAGAACTAGTGAACTCAATTGCAGCGAATTCATGACGATCGCCGGACAGCAGTATCACGTTTGGAACCGAATGAAATGCTTTCAGCAATTCCTGTTTTTCCTCTGGAAATCCAGCCCAGGAATCCGTCTGTGCATCGTGGCCCCAGAGCGAGGTGAAAGGTACGGAAGTTACCACAAATTTAAAAATGGAAGTTGTATTGACCCGAGAAAGCCATTCATGTAATGATGCCAGCTGTGCATCGCCTAACATGGTGCGTTTTGGCGTCCCCGGTTTGGTTCGGTATCGACGGGTATCCATGACGAAGAATGTGGCATCGCCATAACGAAAGTCGTAATAATGTTCGCCAGGAGAGACCGGATCGAAATTGGCATTGGAATTATACAACCTAAATGCACCAGAAGCATTTAGGTATGGTGGTGTCGAGTCATTACCACTTGCTCCGAAATTGTTGATAAACTGTGTACATCCTACTCGTCAGTGCATGTAGACCGAGAGACAATTGCCTACACTCACCTCGTGGTCGTCGTATGCATGAAAGATGGCTGGAAACCAAATGAGTAACTCTCAATAGATCTGCGTAAAAAAGTCTTACGCAATCGCTCATAGATCCTACGAAAGCTGTCACTGTTGTAATTGCGACGGTAAAGTCGCCTATATGCCTCCTTGTCGTCGCCAATATAGATAGGTACGTCTGCATAGATGAAGTCTCCGAGGAATATCATAAAATCGGCTTTAGGGGCTTGTATAGTTGACAGAGTTGAATCAGAATTAGATAAGTTTGTTGATTCAACAGCCGGTGGATAGAGGTAATCGGCAAGGAGATCAAAGCCTTTGATAGACCGGCGGTACCAAGGACCTCTGTAAGGGAAGTTCGGAACAGCGCAGGATGAGACGACAAACTTGAAACGAGTGCCTGTAGAAAGGCGAGGATCGGGGAAAGTACGGAAAGTAAGAGGAGATGTAGAGTAATCAAGCATAGTTCTATTTGAGGAAAACAACCCATCTAAATTCCGATAAACTCATTCAGTAACACAGTGGATTCAACGAGTTACAAAGCCCACATTCGTAGGAGGTATTCGGCCAAAGACCTTCAATTTTGACTGTATTCACCCAGTCTTGGTCAGGAAGAAATGTGAGGGGTGGACCGTCTTTCCAAGAGGTAGCGCTATGAGTCATTTCTCTGTATAAAAGGAGGGGAGGCTCGCTAGATGAGTTGACGAGGGGATACCTGACAACGATCTTGACACTGTCAGGATAAACAGCACCAACACGGATGAAGACTACATCGGTTGCAGAGTCGAGGTAAGGGGTAATGACATAGTCTGCAGCTGCAACAAGGAGGAGTGTGTTGAGAAGAATGTTGGAAAAGCGTAGACGTCGTGAGGTCGTTGGCAAAGATAAGATTAGGGTTCGGAAGACACTAGTAGTATTATGACTGGGAGCCGGCTGATGCAGGGTCAGACAAAACACACGATGAATAAGGCCTCAATACCTGGACTTGTTCGGTCTTCTCAGATTGTGAAGTGTCCAGGGATTGAGGTATGAAGAGGATTGACGACAGGAGATATGCAGAATACAACACAGGCAGTACTAGCTTCGCGAGACTAGTGGGAATCTAGATAGGGTTTGGTTGTAGAAATGAAAGACAGGTTGGTGATAATAATACTTACTACGCGGAGGAAGATGTAAACAGCCAGACGGAAGATGCAGGAGAGGAGAGTGGGAAGATAGACGAGCATTGACATGGCAGACTCAAGAATAAAGCAAGACACGAGGGACAAATAATGATGTATTTCAGATCTATGTAAGTATGGCCCCATAAATCTATTCCGAATCACTGCTCTTGTTTTCTCAACCCACTGAGATCCTTTGTCGTTCTGTTATATATCGTTGTCAGCAACAGTACTCATCCCTACCAATCTACTCACTCGATGGGCAGCCCCAAGACATCAATAGCATCTATACGCGTAGTTTCTTTCCCCCCATGGTTTGTGCTCACAAAAATCTGTAAGTACATGAATCTGAACATTTGTCAGGGACAGTTCATGGCTACGACTTACGTGTAAGCTGTTCACCGTCTGGAATCGCACAAACCTCAATCCCACAGGTTTGCCATCCCTCACATCATCTTTTCCCAGATCGAGTATTTGTGCCACCTCTGGTTCTTCTGCATTTTCTATGTCACCAAAACCCAAGTTGGGGCGGTTCACTACGATCTTGATCGTACGTGGCGCCTGATCCAAGTTTGATGCATGGAGAACTATCGATCGCACCCTCACAGATTGGTTAAACTGATCCAGGATTGATTTTCCTGCCACAGGATCTAGTAACACACGTACGGATATGTTCAGAAGTAGTTGTTCATCGGCATCACTTTCGAGATAGTTGCCCGATTTATTTCTCTCTTTTTGGTTAACGATCGATTTCAAAGTATGGGTCGAGTCCTCGTTTAGACAGTTAAGTTGAGAGAGGTCGAGGAATTCGAGCAGAGACACCTAGGGGGCAGTCAGTAGACTAGAGATCGACATACAAAGTTCTGTACTTCTGGGCCGGTTGTGGTCGACATCAAAGGAATTGTTATGACATAAGCATTGGTGGTAAGGACATTGGCAACTACTAGCAAATCACACATTCATCTTTAGCTTGTTGTCGCGTAGGACGTTGAACATTCGTCCGTTTGTTACCCATCCGTTTCATTTCTGTTAGGCGGTTCATCGCTCTCTTGTTTCCTTGTGCTGGAAAGTTCCAATTTTAGTGAGCTCTTTCGCCTCTACTCATGTCAAGACGTACCAGCTGCCCGCATGTACCATCGTTTTGCGAACTCGATATCTTGTTTAATCCCAATCCCAACCTCCGCATAGTATCCGACAGCATACTCTGCCTTGCTCAGGCCCTTATTAGCTGCTCGTCGAGCCCACAAGTACGCTTCCGAATCGCTCTGCTTAAGAACTCCTTCACTTCCCGTCAAATACCATCCGCTCAATGCGAGCTCAGCTTCCGAATCTCCTTTCTCTGCCGCTTTCGTGTACCAGGCAATTGATCGTCGGGGATCAACGGGAAATGAAAGAGTGCCATATTCATAGCATTGTCCGAGTTTAAACTGAGACGGTGTGTAACCTAATTGTGCTGCCTGAGTGAAGAGGTTCCGCGCATACGCAGGATCGTAAGGCACGAGCGTTGAGTTGGGTACTTCGTGCAAAAGCGCAAGCTCGTGGAGAGCGTGGGGATTTTCTACATCGGCTTGCTCTGCCGCCCGCTTTAGCCAATTGATCGCTTCCCGAGGATTCTTCTGCTCTCCGAGCAAACCATTCAACAATATCATCCCGAGTTTGTACATGGCCGGGGTGTCACCTAACGATGCCGCCTTGCGATAGAAAGCTGCGGCTCTCGGTGGTTCTCTCCTTGTACCAGCACCTATTTCATTGCACACTGCAACTCGGTACGACGCTGCAGCGTGATTCTGTTTAGCCGCCTGCAAGTAAAGGTGGTAGGCCCTCTCATGATCAACCTGAAGTCCAAGTGCCCCGGTACCATAACAATTGGCTAAGAAGAACTGTGCTTCATCGTAGGCTTCCCCTTGGGTCGCAAGACGCCGGATCACCTTCAAAGATTCGCCAATCAAGATTTCGCTGTATTTTTTCCCCGCACGCTGGTCTTTGGCAGTGGTTCGGATATGTTTTGCAGCGTCAATCAGATATTTCGCGTATAGAAAGTGCGATTCGGGGTCAGGATCGGTTTTTATTCTTTGACGATACTGATCAATATATTCCTTAGTAAAAGGTGGTGCCGAAAGGTCTACTGCTTTGCTTTTATTGGTCGATGGCGTGGCTGGGGCTTCATCACGTTGTATTGATGGTCGTGATTCAAGATCTGAAAATGTTGTGTTCTGGACAGGATACGAGGAAACGGAGGATGCATAAGGGGTATAGCGACCAGAAGATGAGGGGAAGGGCGTCGATTGGCTGGATGAGATGGACGAATGACTATTCATCAATGAAGGGTGATGAGGATATGTAGGCATGTTTGGCTGGCGCATGATTCCGGATGGGCCTCCAGCAGGTGGCCCCATACCGAGAACATTGGAGGCAGCAACATAAAGGGGATCAGAGCTAGGCGGCTGCCAAGGCCGCTGAAAGGTTCGATTCTGATTGAGAAATGACATACTCTCCGGGGAGCTAAAGCTGTTATGCGTATCGTCGTAGAAGGCGCCGTTGTGTTCAGTTTCGTACTGACTATTAAAACTACCTCTGGAATGGAGAGACGCGTCATCGCTGACAGGTACTTCGGCAGGATAATGATGACTATGGTTTGGAAGAGGTAAGGTGGCCGCAGTTCGGGGTTGACGTTGAGAGGAAGGCTGTAAATTGTGCAGTGATCGTATGGACATAGATGATCCCACTCGAGGGATGGGTTCAGTGGTCTGAGATCCATGACTGGGATGGCCAACACGCAGTGTGGAGAAGTTGGCAACAAGAGGATCGGATTGAGGATTATTAGGCCCGTCAGGGTACTCTGCATATTGAGGAGGAAGTTCTGGGGTGAAATGATTATTGTGTTGCATTAGTGTAATAGCTAGAAGGATTAGATTAACAAGACGATGCACCATAGGAAGATACATACTCGGTGGTGACGATATCTCAGAACTATCATCTGGTCTAGATCCTACATCTAGTTCCCAGGTTGTCTGTGGATTGATTGGAACGCCATGGCGGCGAGTGTTTTCACGAGACGTTAGTTGTGGTGAGGGTCGAATATCATGACCAGAAGGATTTGAAATGGACATGGATACAAACGCTCGTTAGAGTCGTCTAGTTGAAGAAGAGAGTCGTCGTCTGGGTCGTGCTCGTTGTGGTCGTAGTAGTAATAGTTGAGTACTAGTCTAAACTTGTCACTCGTTGCTCAACAACGCTGATATTTCCCACAGTCAGAAACTACATTATTGAACTGATCATACTAATCCCATTTCCACTCTTCAACAACTCGTTCAATACGGTGCCGCTCCAACCCTGTTGTCGTCCGTCGAATTTTGACAATAATGTGCCGTTGCATCCGCACTTCTCCTATATCTTCTCCGACATCCTCTTCCCCGTCGAATCTACTCCATCCCTCCACCCAATCTTCACTCTCTGGTCGACGTCTCTTCTCTGATCTTGTCGCCGGCTCCGCTGATGTTTCAACGACCTTATCCCAGAGCTTCGGCTGAAAATTCCTGAAAGTTTCACCTGAGTCATCTGTTGGTGGCTTTCGCTTGCTACTATTCGTCTTCGTTTTCCACGAGCTTTGCGAGCCCTCGTCTTCACTTGTGTTCCCTGCTGCCAACCTTAGGCGCCATCGTAATTCCCTCGCCATTGCCGCCGCATCCTTAACTCTATCAGTAGGAATTTGCTCCCTCACTTCTTTCTTCGTAGCTTCATTTCCCCTCTCCAAAATCCTGACTTCCGAGACGAGAAAGTCGGCTAGCTGAGACATAGATTCAAGAACTCGATCTGAGAACGATGCACCAGATGTCGATTTGAGGTCTCGCAAAGCCTTGTCTCCTACATACCAACAAAGCCTTACCTAGAAGTGTGAATGGTCGGATACCCATTGATAAATAGATGCGTACTTTGTGAACATAGGGAACCTGAATTTTTTCGGTACTTGTGTTGCAATCTCAATATTGCGAACTCGGAGCTCTATAAGGAGTCAGATTAGAGATCAGAAGCAGAGCAACAAGATCTTACGTTTGCCAACATCGTAGGAGTGGAGAAAATTACCACCGAAAACCAGAGTGTCCACGGGTGTATACTGCGTCTTCATGTCAAAATGGGACTTCGCAGCATGAGAATGAGCCTACGACCGCATGTATCCATCCCGCAGGTATAATCATCGTGTTTCCTTGCTTCAGTTCAACCTTATACACATCATCGACCATATCTCCCAACCAAGAATGATTCTGCAAATCTGTGCCAGACCATTTCTCATACGTTTTCAGATTTTCGGGCGTTGGTCGAATAAAATAAAAGATCTGAAGATACCGGTGAACTCACAATGAGGTATATGGAGGTAGAACAAACCTTAGACCCTTTTAGTATATGATAGTATACGGACGATCCAGCAAAATCAACATGCCAGTCCTTGAAAACAATGAGACGATGCCAAGTTGTTGAAGATCCAACTAACCGTCCACGCATATGCAACACCCATCAAGCAATACAACTGTACCTTGGGATAAACGTGGCCCTTGCCCTTTCGCGTGCTTGGCCAATAATTCTCTACCCAGTCCAAGTCACGTACGAGTCGCGGTGGAAGAATCTTGTCTGCAAGTCTAGTGCCTGAAATTTCCAAGGAAATGACGTTGCAAATCTTTTCGCGAGCCTCAGAGTCCAGATTGAAATAGTCATTCCACTTCCCCAGTGTCCATCCAGGAGAAGCTGACTGCGACGCGACATCTCTAGAACCATTAAACCGTAGAATTTTATGTAAATTTATTGTCCTACCTATGACTTCCACTGGGGTGTCCTCTCCAACAAGCTCCACGACATCATCCACTGTGAAGTCGGTCGGAGGCATCGTCATACCCAAGCCATCTGGGTGTTCGATGATGATTGGCTCAGTCATAGCAGTCTGATCCTCCTCCAGCCATTCAAGTCGAACTTCAGACCCCTCAAGCCTTTTGAATGGGTCTTCCTTGAAGGTTTTGTGTTCCAAAAGCCTTGACCACCGGCGCGGATCTGACCCAAGGCCAGAGTTTAGGTTTGCATAGTCACGTTGTGTACGTTTCCTGAATGACTTCCGTGCAGGTGCTTTGAATGTGATAGACAGGTCAGAGTTAGCCTCTAAGCAGGCTGAGCAGTACCTGCAGGAGATTTTTAGTCGGCAGAGAGTGGAAGTGAAACAACGGACCATTTATCGACAGTGTCTAAATCACCACCACTGCCCGCACATCTCCAATGGTACCAAGTCATACAAACATCACATCGAACCCACTGTTCCTTGCTGAAAGGATTGCTTGGATGAGTAGATCCAACTGAGCATGCTGGACAACTCTCGTCATTGTGCTCAGCAGTTTCAGTGGCTACAGGAGATGAATTGTTGGATAGTGGAGACATTGTAGGTGATTTTTCCGCATCATTGCGTGTTGAACGTCGACTACTGCGAGCCATAGCTAGTAAGTAAGCAAGATTCTCGCTCCTCTGTAGTGGTTTCTGAGTCCCTTGTGGCAGTTGGCGACCAATGCCCCCTCCGTGCTAATGACTAAGCACACGTGTGTGGTAACGGGAGCCTGCCAGTTATGGCGATACTTAGGTGACAATCATCTGATACTATCACGTGTACTCGGTTGCAAAACCGCGGAGTTGCAAAATGTAGTTTTTTAAAGCATGATGATTTTGCGCCGGGTGTTACCCCTTTGCCTTTATTCCAGCGATGAATACATGGGAATTGTCTATAGAATTGCCGCACTATATCTAGGATTCGGTTTACGGACACATCTGATGGTTACTCCGGCCAGACGCCTTTTCAAGCGTGCCGGTTACTCCCTGCAGCCACTTTACCAGGATACCTTGATCTCATCACAAGGGGCTGCTTTGGTGTTCCCATGGGCGTCATATGACTTCCAAAGCGTGACCCCCAGAAAGGTGGCTCCCGGCGGCGTTGAATAACCCAAGGGTGCATGGTGTCTAAAGTGTTTGCCGTGTGGGCACAGTGTATATCAGTACCGAGCCTAGCGCTTGCCACTTGGCCTGTTGGTTAAGCCTCCAGGACGCAATGGTGCCAGCTGAGCCACTGTGCCCCAGTTTTTTAAAGGATTGATACACCTCTATACTATGCCCTCCTGCGCAGTCAGCAGGCCCCCCCAGTCGGCACCCTTTGATATCTCCTCAATTGCTGTGCTTTTTTCAGCAATTTTTTGTCAGTTAGTCCTATCTAACATAGTAAGAGAATATAGAAGTAGAATGGAGCGAAAACAACTAGAAATCATCGAGTCCCTTCTTGACAATGACTTGGTGGTTTATCACACTCTTATCATGCCTGCCAGACAATGCCAAGTTGACTATCAGCATATTTTGATCAGAAAACATGATGTGCAAAGAACATGCTGTTGGAGCCTGAAACGGCAGGCCTTGCTTATCATCAGGTACTTGTGACAATTTGTGACATGCTGACTGGGGGGGCTTGCTGACTGCGCAGGAGGGCATAGTATCTGATAACGACACAGGGTGCTTTTACAAACCGTGGAGCCTGCTACTCGTGTTGCAGTGAGCAGGTTAATAACGTCAATTACCCAAGAAGCAGCCCATCATGCTGAGAGTGTCAGGAAGCACTGATTGGATCTTGCACTTTTGTCAGCTGCATCAGCCACCAGTACTGTAGCTATATAATGCTTTTGCCTACTTGTTTCATTACATCCACATCTACATTGTAACCACCACCAGCCATGCCTACTCCTTTGTTACTTGATTACAACCAAGCTTTCTGAATCTGCAACATGGCTTCACCTCATAAGACAGATTATTTTGCTTTCGAGGATGGTTTGATTCATCATTATCTAGGTAAGAAAATTAGATGCAGGAGTGACCAGCTATTGTTACAACTTTTGGTGGAAGTTTATTTCTGTATCTTCAAACAACTTAATCTTCGAGACCTTGCCAATTTATCCCAGGTCAACCAACACTTCAGGGTGGCAGCTCACAGTCACATTGTGATGACCCTTGACCAAGAGAAGAGAGGGAGCTAGAAAGAAGAGAGAGAGGGAGGAAGGAGGAGGAGTAGAAAGAAGCAGAGAAGAGAAGGATAAAATAGCTACTCAAACTGACTACAGTAGAAAAGGAGAAAAGGAACACCACCTCACAGCAGATGAGGGTCAATTCTGTTGCTCTGCAACATGTGACAAGAACAAACAACTTGAACAAACACAAAAAAATGCACAGTCTGTCACCACGCAAGCATGTCGACATATGATGAGAAAGAATGGCCACGTTTTAAAAAGTTGGTGTTGCTTGACTGACAGAAACCCACTCAGTAGCAGGAATCCTTCCATGCTTGAGTGCAATGATACAGTCTTCTTTGAATCTTGAGTTTGGCATGAATTGGGGTTGACATTGCATTGTGATTGCTTGATCATTGGGGCAATTTTTGCAATTCTCAGAAAGATTGTTCTTAGTTTTAAATTCAAGCTCATATTTTGGCTCAAGTTGCTGGGAACAGACTCAGTACATCATAAAGCAAGGATATGTCAAGATTCCCAGTACCTCTCAAAATTCAAAGTCTGCTCCTCTGCTGACCACATCATGACATGGTTTGTTGATTCATTTCTCAGATCCTAGACATGTGCCAAATCAGATATTAAGGACGTTCAAAGTTGGATGCATTTTGTGGTTGCATCTCATATCTCGCATTTGATGGCCTTACCTAACATAAAATTTGGACCTCCACTGCCTTTTGCCATGTGACTGACCATGTGTTTTGATTATTATCAACCATATTTTTTGTATATAGTCATTGAATCTCATTCCATTACTCTGCCTGTATATCTGAAGACAAAAATCAAGGCAACATAAGAAGTTTCAACATGGTATAAGTGACACTTGATTTGTTGGAGTCTCAACTTCTATGTTTACCTAATGCCATCAAATGTGAAATATAAGATGCGACTGCAAAATGTGCCCAACTTTGAATGTCCCTATTCAACTGGCAACATGACATGCTGTGATAAAAGTTTTACAACTCCTTGTTTTTGGCACCTGGACATCTAGCTTCCTTCTGAGAAGACTTCACAACACTCTACTTTAGGAGTGTAACAGAGTTAATTAAAGAGCTTAGGCTTTTAAACCATGGTGAATCTGACCAAATATTGGTATTCAGACTACAGTATGGTAGTAAAACAGAAAGCTAAGCTTAAGTAAGCATAGCATGAGTCTCTAACCACCCACAACATGTACTTAACTATATAAATATATATATAGACAAGACCACCTGTTACACACCCCCTCTTCAGACCAAGCCTTTAGTCTTGCTACTCATCAATAGTTTTGAGGTCATCCATCAACCTGCATCAGGCACAATAGGGGACACAGGCCAGTTAGTCTTATCTATCTCCTCACCATAATTGAGTAGGTCCTCAGCTCCCCAATCAATGATGTTGGTGATGATGTTAAGAACTCTATGCACAGAACAGGATGGTGAGAGAAACACACCACCTTAAGAGAAACACACAGACTCAAAAAGTTCCTAGATAGAAGGTGCTGAGGGCCCTAGTTGGATTCCTGAATATTCATACACTTCACTCCAACTCAGAGGCATCAGCAACAATCAAAAATATAATGACTAGATAGCCTTAGTCTTAGCAATCACAATGGTACCTAGATGACTGCTATTGATGTGAAGCAACAGGCTAGCAACAATGAGAAATTATAACAATGAGTCCCCTCAGTCAGGAACCAGTGATGACAATGATGGTAAATGATACAATAACAATGATGAAACATGAGAAATGATAATGAAGAGTCTCCTCAGCCAGGAACTGGTGATGATGATGACAGTAAGTGGTGATGATAAACAATACAATAAATGCTAACAATCATGATGACAATACAGTGGATGATACAATAGATGATAGACAATATTAGAGATGGTGATACAAAACAAAGAGCACTACTCACAGCAGGAGGGAACAATAGTGCTGATAGATTAGCTCTCTAAGGACTACAGTGAGGATTACAGTGAGGATGGCTGTGGTGATGGTGATAGTGACAACAGCAAGAACATAGACAGTTGATAGCAATTTAGACAATATCTAGCAGTGGCAAGTGGTAGCATGCTACTAACAGGCAGAGATAAAGAAAGTGAGTGTCAAGAGCTGTGAATATAAAATCCAGCCATGACCTCACTTTGTTCGGTCATGGCCTTGGTTTCAGTTTGTAAGGCTAAGATCCAGCCATGACCTCACTTTGTTCGGTCATGGCCTCGGTTTCAGTTTGTAAGGCTAAGATCCAGCCACGACCTCACTTTGTTCGGTCATGGCCT